>SEMN01000358.1:0-297500 GCA_005408345.1 Macquaria australasica | reverse complement strand
GAAATGAATGTTTTCAAGCAAGCAGTTTTTTAGACCACAGAGAAAGCAATGATGCGAGCCATGTTGTGTAAAGCAACAACTTTATAATTAGTGCGGCGTGTAGAATCCTGTCCGATCTGGGTGGGCGTTCATGTGCTGTTTCCTGGTGGGAAAGTCACATCTTCTGTACTGGCATCACATTACATGGTTTCTGACTAATGAAACCGGCATCAACATTCAGACCGAACCAGAGTTACCTCCTGCTGCCAGCTGGGGACTGCCAATGTGTAAAATTACCCCAAGCAGCTTTCAACAGTCTTCTGCAACGTAGGGAAAGTGTTACGAGTCACAGTTTGTGACTCCAGGTAGTTTTACTTTGGTGCCAAGACTCTGCTGACTCCTCCAGCAGCATGCAACGTAATGTGTGTGTCTGTTGTAATAACAGATGAGGTTCCACTGGTGATGCGCTTGAAGAAGTGGAACGGTTCTCTTGGGGGAAGAGATTCGTGGAAATACACTGTGGTTTCTCCAGGTGTCAGACAGTGCAGGTGTGTGTGTGTAACGGTTATTCAGTTCCTTCCTGTCTTGTTGCAAAAATGCCTCCTCCATCCTCCATCCTACACCTCCTCCTCCTCCTCCTCCTCCTCGTCTTTCTCTGTAATGGAGAGATGTTGAAATGCACCCACCACCCACTTTAGACTTGGCAGGAAACAGAGTCTTGGCTAGAGTAAAGAAGAGAGATCAGTGTACATACACACTACAAAGACACTCATGCACACACATCTGAAGAGAATTTGGAAACATGGCAGCAAATACAGGTCTTCCTCTTCATTGACCTGCTGTTCATTCTCACAGCTCTCTTTTCAATTCATCACCAGCAGTGTTATGGATCTTTGTGAAATCATTCTTTTCCCCTCTTTTTTTTTTGTTACTGTGCCCGTAGGACTGTTGAGGTAGTTCAGTCCCTCCTAAAGGAGTCTTTCTGTAAACTTAACAATGCTGTGCTCTCTGAAATGTGTTAATTGGACTTTTCAGCAGTTTGAATGGACTTGGATTTTAATTACACTTTTAAAGTATAGAAAAGGGCACCCAAGACTCCAAAAAACGAAACGCCAAAACAAAGCAAGCTAATATTTTATTATATATGAGATACTGAATCATTGAAACTAAATCTTGAAAGAATTAAAAGAGTAATTTTGAATCATGTAACAAATCACATAGTCTAATAGGCATTTAAAATATGCTCAACACAAAAAAACAAGCATATATAATATCTATAAAAGGATAAGTATAGTGATACCATGAGACCAAAACACTTTTAAAGTCGCCATAAATTCATTACAGGAACATGACCATTACAGGGATATTATACAGTACTAGTGGACTACCATATGGCCACCATAAACTCACTAATGAGTATTGTGCATAACAAATTGTGACTACAGGAATAGTGTTGTGATATTGTAACTAATTGTAGCTATTTTTTCTCCATTGAGGATAACTGCTATATTCTTCTGAAATGTGTGCTGCATGCATATGAATTTTTGGGGGTCAGATAAGAACATTTCAGGTTATTTCAGGACACGCTCTGATCCCCAGTGTTCATGGCTGCAGTACAACTGTGATCAACTTTCCACTCTGACGTCTGTGTCCAAACATCCACTCCTGGCTCTGTGTGTGTGTTTGGATGTGTGTGTGTGCGTATGTGTATTTTGTTTATGCATAACTACTATGTGTGCATATTTGAATTGGCATATGCACGTTGGTGTGGTGTTTGGTGGTGGTTTGTGTGTGTACTTAGGATGTGCTATGTGTTTATTATGTACAGTATGCGTATAAATCATGTGTGTCTTGTTCGGCTGCTGTATGTTTTTAAGCAGAATGTCTCGACCTTTTATAGTGCTGGACTTTGGGGTTGGAGAATGAGGTTGGTGTGTGTGTGTTTAAGGGGTGTGTAGCTTGGTCATGGTAGTTTGCTAGAAGGAAAGGGAGTGTGCAGGGAAAGTTGGAAGGAAAACGCAAAAGCCTAGTGGCAGTTATGTAGTGAATTTTTGGCTTGGGGTCTGGTGTGTGTATGTATGTGTGTGTATAAGAGGTAATTTTCTCCCTCCAGGACAGGGATTATGTAAGCACAGAGAAGTGAGGTCAAATACCACCCTCCGTCCGGCTGTGTTCTGTTTAGACTGGGAACAATGGAAACACTGGTGCAATCAAACTCCTCTGCTCTTAACTGTAAAAAGCTTTTCTCTCCGGAGACACTAAGCTGACTGCCATTTTGTCAGGTACTGAGTGGTACAGCTGCTAAATCTCTAACCTTTGACCTGTTTGCTCTTGCTATTAAGTGACACTTTAAGAGAGAGAGAGAGAGAGAACAGACCAGATTGAGCTCAAATTTATATCACTTATATAAAAAAGAGGTAGGAGTTGACGTTTAGCAAAATGTTTGTGTTTGTGCTTGTAGTAGTGAAGGTTTCCTGACATCCTGTATTCCAAATAATAAAATCAGTGGACTTTGTTTCAGTCAAATTTACAATAGGTCACCAGCATAAAATGTACTGTAAAGGCTGGTACAGGCTGCCAGTGTACTTGGCAATGGTCTTGTTTGTTTACAGTAATTGTGAAGTCAGTCAAGTTGCACTAAATATAATAATTAGGAAAATTAATAATGTGTAACATTATTGACATTATTGTATAAGGTAGTAAAGTATTCTATGGATTATATTGTATTTGCATGTCAGGGGAGCGCTGCACGAGTGAATTGCTAGTGACGTCACCGCTCCGGAAGCATAGATAAAGGAAGTGTAGAATACTGCCCGAGTTGGAAGTGCAATATTTAGCTCCCCTGGGATCCACCACCAGTCTTCTACTGGTCCAGCCTTTTGAATCTCTCCAACTCTGTTGGCAAAGAAGTTCTGGTATCCATAGCTGTCCCGTTGAACAGCCCCCAGGACTGTTTGACTATCCACCAGGTGGAGCCATCGTTCAATCTCCAAATGGCTATGCTTTTCAACATATTTCCTCAGCCGGGCTGCAAAAACTGCACCGCACATTTCGGCCTTGACTGCATCTCCTTTTTGGTTGAGTGGCGTCAGCTTGGCCTTGGATTCTACCAGTCTGACTTCAGACCCTTGGGGTGTGCTCCATCTAATGTACATCACAGCACCATAGGTGTTGTCACTTCCGTCTGAGAACGTGATTCCCCATGGTCTTCCTTTCCAACCTGATGGTATGAGACTTCTGTGGAATTTGATTTGACCCAGCTGCACGTACTCCTCAAACAGATTGATGGCTTCCTCCCTGAGGCTCGTCGAGAGTGGCTGGTCCCATGTCGCCTTGGTCAAGCTTCCGCCTTTTGTCTCCTGGAATGCTTTCCTGACTAGGATGGCCCCCTTTTGCTTAGCAGGTGTGACCAGGCCGATCGGGTCATAGAGTCCAGCCACTTGACTTAGCAGGTCCCTCCTGGTCAAAGGGTCAGGTGTCCTTGGTCTCACCTCTTTTTTAAGAAGATCTTGCCCTACCCTCATCTTCTTTTTCCTTTTTGAAAAGTTGATTGAAGCCATCACATAGAGATGGTCTTGCTCCACCAGATACCCGATGCCCAGGGCCTTGTTGTCCTCAGCCCTCATCTGGTTTGGGAGTACAAATGTTCTGCTCTTCGCTACCCCTTGGATTACTGGCGCAGTTTTCCCCCTCCTACTTTGCCCTGACCGAACCCATGGTTTGAGGGAGAAGCCTCCAGCCTTCAGAATTTTCTCAACCCCCTCTGTGATCTGGTTCAGTTTTTCTAGATCATTGTGAGATGTCAGGATGTCGTCCACATAGCTATCCTCTTCAAGGACTCTGCGCTCCTCTTTCAGGTGAGCAAACTGTGTCAGACTAGCTGTCTCCCGCATGGCTAGCAGTGCAATGCACCCAGCTGGTCGATCACCGATGTTGACTCTTGTTATGGCGTACTCATCAATCTCCTCTTCCGTGGTGTCTCTCCAGAGGAATCTGTGGAGGTGAACTTCCCGCTCCTCCAACCACACTGAGTTGTACATTTTCTTGATGTCTCCTAGGGCTGCATACTCTCCTCTTCTGAATCTGAGTAGAACAGCTCTGATTGGGTTAAGGACATCTGGGCCCTTCAGCAGAAGATCATTCATGCTCATCCCTCTGAATCTTTGGCTACTGTTCCACACAAGGCGCACTGGAGTTGTTACTGAATGGGGGTTTGGTGCGACCAAGTGGCTCACATACCATACTGGTCCTTTCCAACCGTCAATCATGTCTCTGGTGAGTCTCACTGCCATCTCATGGACCTGAGCTGCGTAGGCAGCTTGCCACTCCGGGTCCCTCTTGAGCTGCCTCTCTGTTCTCAGAAAAGTGGCTTCCACTGCTTTTTTGTTGTTGGGAGAGAGGCTGGGTCCACTATCCATGGATATCTTGCATCCCAGTGTGGAGACTTGCTGTGCCCATCCTCCTTTCTGTAGGAGAGGTTCTTTTTTATTATTTCCAGCTCTCTCTCCTTCGCCAGGGTCATCTCCTTCCCTCCTGGTTGGCACTTTCACTAGCGACATCCTCCACACCTTGGCTCACATGCTGCTCCGATGCTGTCCCATCTCCACCACTCCAGGAACTCCCGGTTACTAGCAGCTGTACTTCTGATCTTAGTCATGGCTTCTTAGTGCGGAATCATCTTGAACTCCATCTCAGGGCTCCTGACGATCTCAATGTACTTAACTGCTGCTGTTCTCATAGAGCGTGCAAAGTGTGTTTTGGACCCGTGTGCCGCCACTTCTATCTCCTCACACAAGCTGGGGTGTGCGCCGCCCACAGTTTTCCCCAGTGGGCCTTCCCATAACACAAGGTCTCCCACAATTCTCACTCTTTGTGGAGCAAGTCTCCCCTCTCGGTGGCTGATGAGAAGCTCAACCCGCTCTGGTCTTTTCAACTCTTCAATCTTGACCTCAGGGAAGAGTCTCTTCAGCTGCTCTGGTCTGATGACTTGGTGCACCTTGGCGATCTCATCCAGGCTATAGCAGACTAATTCATGAGCTCTCTCAGTCCCCTTTGGAGTTCTGACTCTAATCCTGAGTAGATATCTCCTGGTGTTTACCGTCACAGTCATCCCTCCAACGCCATGCACGATTAGAGTGATCTTCTCGCTTCTCAGCTTAAGTCTTTCGGCGGCCTCGTGGGTGATGTAGTTGGTGTCTGACGCGAGGTCCACCAGAGTCCCAATCTTCTGCCCAGTATTGGCAGTGACCTCCATCAACATCATGATAACAGGGAGCTCTTGGAGTCCGCTTTCTGCTACAAGGCCTCCTACATGCTTCCCAGTGCTGTTTGCAGTCCTGGCAGTCTTATTTGTGAAAGCTTTCTTGCATCTCTCTGCCAATTCTGCGGAAAGTTCAGCCAAGAAGTCCTCTTGCTCCTCCGTTAGCCTTTTAACCCTTTCACCCTCTCGCCCAGTCTCATTTCCCTTTCTGGAAGAGTCTCTTTTGGGACACAGGAAGTAGTGGTGATCTGAGGAGCCTCCCTTCTGGCAGCTTTTGTTGTTACATAGGAAGTTATCTCTACACCTCCCAACATCTTCATGAAATCCTAAGCATCTCTTGCATGCTCCCATCCTCTTTACAGCTGCTTTCTTCTCCGACAGCTCTAGACTTTTGAATTTCTTACAGAAGAAGACTTTGTCTTTATGCCTCTCATCACCGCACAGGGCACACCCATCTTCTGAGTTGTTCTTTTTAGTGACTCTAGTTGAGGCATATTTCTTCTCAGACCTCTTCTCTGGTCTTTCGACCTTGTCAGTGATCCTAAGCTGTTCCAGCTTCTCTAGAATCTCTTCCTGCTTTTTCAAGAACTTCAGGAGAGCATCAAAGTGGTTCTTTGCCGTGACACTGTTGCTGGGGTCACACATGAAGATAAGCCAATCTCTTTTTTATGTTCTCCTGAAGCAATCAAATATCACACCTAATGTGGGAACGATTTATAGGTGTTAATGATGCACACACATACAGTAACTGGTAGACAATTTGAACTACAAGAACCATGTCAGAAGTAATATACAGTAATACACAAAGAAGCCAAAAGGCAGAGGCCAAATCTTACATTAATGAGTCTGTGTTGACAGTGTGAATTTTCCTCTTGAAGAACAAATTCACACTTGCTATGTGTAAACAACTAGTTTGTGCTGGGGGGGGTTTTCTATGTAGTCCAGTGAAATTATCACATTTTCAGTTCCATTCATGTTCAGAGACAGCTTGGTACTTACTTTCTCAGGGAGCCTGTAAGTGCCTACATGTACCAGTTATGCGAGAGAGTATGTGTGAGCTTCTCAATGTGAAACTCTGAAAAGAACCCCAAGGTGAGGAGAAGGTGTGTTTACCTGGCTATTAGTGAAAGGTGCTTATCACATCCACCTGCTGACAACACTTTATAGTCAACAATGCTGACATTACATGTACCAGGCAGCACAATTCACAGCAACTATTGCTAATGGTGGGGAATGGAAGCAGCTCTACTAACACTGTTGACTGCTTTTCAGCCTGAACCTCTTTTTCTCTTTGTTGCAATACCATCCAACATGGACTCATATATGACATAGGACTGGACAAAAATCAGTATTATTGTATATTAACTTTTGGTGGAGTTGTATCCTAGTGGTATGATCATGCTGTGTTATCATTTTGCAAAATGTTTTTGTCTAATTAATGATTCCAAAACGAAAAAATGAACAAAATTAGTTATTAAGGTTTTATATGTGTGATTATCTGTTGTAGTACATGAGAATTGAACACAGTGTATTGCATTCACCATTAGTTTAATTATTTTAAATGTAATTTTGCATTGTAAATATGCCATATTGTGATATACATCAATATCCAAAAACTCTTCTCATTTATAGTGTAAGCCAGATAATAAATGCAGGCATTTTGGACATAATAAGCATGCTACCACATGACTAATATCAACATGTTGTTCCTTTCTGTGGGTGGAAAAATGTCCAAACCTGACTACAGACTTTATTTGGGTAAACAGCCTCACAGTTTGTCAGATACTTTGCAGTCCCATTTAGTCATTTAGCTGAGAAAATGCCTCTGACATCGCTGTTCTCACTTCATTATGTAATTAATGTCAGTGAAGTAACTAATAAAACATGCACCGCTCCATCAACTCATTCAGGAGCTTTAGTCTGATAGTGTTTGTTTTAAGGGGCTCTTTTGCACGGACAAAGTGTTAAGTCATGTTCAGCTTGGAGCGGCCCTGACTCTGTTGTTTGGGTTGATCTATTTATGTGAACGTGTGTGTATGTGGGTATTTGGGAATGTGTGTGTAGGTGGCTCTATCCTCTATCCTGTGTGAGTCATATGCTTTTTACTGTTGTGTGTGTGTGTTTGTGTGTGTGCGTGCTCGTGCATGTGTGATGAAACTTTAGGTGCACCATCTCCACTCCACACCGCATTTACAGAGAGACAGACAGAGATGTCACAGTTATTATTCTGTTGTAAATCCCAGCTGGAATCAGTCTCACACACTCCTTTCCCCTCCATCATTTATCTCTATTTTTTCTCTCTTTTGTCTCACAGCCTGACATCAAGAGTGACATACCAGCCAATAGGCTGTCCTATCCTCCATATACTGTACATTATATATAGAGAGGATATCATATATAGAAGGGATACTTTGATCATGATAATGCTACCATACACCATACAGGTAATGGATATTGTGATACACAATATTGCAAAACAATGATCCATGATACATCATGACATCTGTGTAACTAGAGAGGAAAGCATGACAATGAAAAAGCATGCGGTGTCTTCATCATTTAAGTGTCAAACTTCCTCAAAGCAGCAAAACGCTGAGCTGGAAGAAAGCAAAACTGAAAGCAGAAAAAGAATGGTCAAAATTGAAGCCACAAAGGCCGAGATATCCAAACTAGTTTCAAGTGTGAGTCAAGCCACACACGGATCCTACATTTCTCATAATGCAACTCAATAGCATTCCCTGCCTAGTATAAGCTCGGGTCTTTCAAACTCCACACCCCCAGTTCATAACACAGGTTTTCTACTAAATAAAAATGTACAGTCTAAGCCCAAGCCAATGATGTCATCAGGGTTACACATTAATCAAACACAGTCGAACATCTAACAAGAGAAAGTCTTTGAAGATGGCTGCCAGTGTATCGATAATGTACCATTTTATTTAACTGGCACAAATGTTGACAGTCTTCAAACTGAAAGTTAGTATTCTCTCTGAATACTAAAGCCCTCTGTGTCTTGCTCTGCCGCTGTGCATCACTGTCATCTCTTTCATGTTTCATTTTCTCCTTTCTCTGCTCCCTCTCTTTCACTCATCTCGTCTCTGTCTGTGAGTGATGTTTGTCCGCTAGGAGAGAGACTTCTAGGGAATGATTGCAGCCACTTCTCCGCTCAGCTCTCCATTCATTCTTCTCATCCGTCCTCAGACAACTGGCCCAGGACCAAACCCATCTCAAGCTCCCAATCCCAGTCCTGCCAGCTCTGTTAAAACACCATAGGTCATCATGCTGTTGTCTGGCACAGGCTGCATATCGCTGCCACCGGGAATCCTCATAGTATTTCCAGTATCAGTCTTTTGTTGAAACTAAGAAAAACAGACTTGTAGCTTGACCAGCATGTATTTTTAAGGGGGTTTTGAAGGGTTCTGATGTTAGGCCTTTCCAACACACAGAGAACCATATAGTCTCTCGGTTAAATAATGAGTGGTATTTGTTGCGGCCTTGCCATCTGCACCTAGGGCAAAGCATTGTTTGCTGTATTTGTTTTTGACTGTCATCATCATCTAGTAATCTGAAAATGTCAGACATTTATGTCAGAACTGGCATTTATTTCCTCTTAGTCACCATTATGATGACCATGATTGTAACTCATGACTCATTTTGTTCTGTTATTTGTTTTTTGTGTTTTTTGAAGCACTTTCTTTTGCCTTTTCACTCTGCTGTCTCTCTCAAGTAATATTTGTGCACAGTTTGTTAATGCTTCTTCTAGAAATTAGGAGTGCTTTGTTGGAATCTCCCTGCTAATGAAAATCTGGCAGAATTGTGTTCATGAAAAAAAATCAGTTTGCATACAAAACCAAAAGATGTGATTTTAACACAGGTTATTCTCCAGTATATTCCTGATATTATTATAAAGGCAGTTCTTGGTGTCTTTCTCTTGTATGATACTCTATCCAATCAGAGACTGTGACTGATCAATTAATCAATTGATTAGGAATCAATTAGTATCAAATTCCTGCACAGGAACAGATAACAGCCAGACATAGAAGATCAGAAACAGTGTGTGTGTGTGTTGGTTGTAAATATTTCTTTCATCTTGTTTTCAGCATTTTCATACAGCAGGAATAACAGCAATTCTTACGCCTCCAGTTTCCAGTCTCATAACATTGTAGGAAGGAATCTTGGGTTGTACACTTTTCAAATTAATGTGTAAGTTGAATTATCCAAAATCTTTATCTGTTTGGTAGAGGAAAGTGACTTTAAGGGGTCGTACAGAGTACTCAATAAAGAACTTGTGCATTGTTACTTTTGAAATGAGTATGCAATGTTTCAAATGCCTTAAAATTAAAGACACAGAAATAGTCTTTTTCAGAGAGAGCCAAACCATTGTGTGCTGGGATAGATTGGTTTCCATTAGAGTTAGACAGATGCTGTCAATATTGGCTCTTATTACAGCTGCTAAAGATCTGTATTTAATCATATACTGCCTTATCAGTCTGACACACAAAGAAAACTCTCCCATCCAGAAACAAACTTTAGATACTATGTACTATGTTTGGGAGGAAGTCATTTCTGCTCATAAGAAGTGATAAATAAAAAGTTAGTCAAAATAGAAATAAAAAACACCTTCGATACTTTTAAAGAAATCACTGACACTTGATGTAGTGACTTCAGCTTTCAGAAAACCATTTTGTTCAAACTCCAGCTTCCACCATAAATTGAATTCGTTACAGACCAACCTGAGCTAAAGTGCGCTGTCATGGCCTAGTTCCACCATCATGCCATCATGTCCCAGAACTGTTCGTCTCAGGAAATCAAGACTAAAACTAGGCTAAAACTGAGTGCAGCGTTGGAACAGAAATTTTATGTGGATCATCATAGTTGCTTCTTCTTGTTTTTTTTTCAGTCTTCAAAGAGGCTGGCGATGGTTGTGATGGCGGCATTAATCAACTGGGTGGAAATGTGCTGGAGAGCCACAGGAGATACTGGCACTGTGGTAAAACTGGGACAGTGTCAGACCCTGCAGCCATAGCTTTGCCTTTTCCTCTCTGAAAGCACATTCTTTCATACATTAACCCCATTTCTCTCTTCATCAACACACTCCACCATTCTTGCCCTCCTTCATGCGTCCTCTTTCTCTTTTGCTCCAGTCTTCCCAGTATGTTCAGTTCCTTTGTGCTTCTTGGTAATGGCAAGAAAGAAAACAGTGTTGTTAAAGTGATATATACTTTATATTATGGGTAATATTAACAGATCCCTAGGAATAAATAACAAAATCAATGCATGTCAGTGCCATAATAGAAAGGAAACCTACAAAGGTGGAAGCTGCTTTGAAACCAGTTTTGCTTTCGCTACCAGTTGAAAGATTACACAGTGGAAGACCCTGAACTACAATATCCTGATAAATAGAGTTTTTAATCAGACTGACAGTGTCTATAAAAATATAAAAAAGAAATATATATATATATATATAAAACAGAACAATTATATAGTTTTACCACAGTTTTATTATGGCAATGTTGCAAGGAAGGCTGAGTTAAGATCTGTTCTTTCCAGCGACTCACACACAACAGCTGAAAGGCTTTCCCTTTCCACTCAAATTTCAGCTAATTTGAGTGGTTTACATTGTCAGAGTTATGCAAGCCAGATCCCTTGTGTTTCCTTTGATTTAATCTTGCAGCATCAGCCTGAGAAATGACTACACAAACGTCTGTGTTCTTGTGCAAGTCAAACTGGTTGGTCATGGCTCGGTTCTTGACAAAGTCTGCCAGTTTATGCATCAAAAGTCATCAGGACCATTGAAGTCACACAGTGTACTCGGTTTCTTTATTTTCATCCAGCGGCAACAGCTGTGTGTGTCTGCTTCCTTCCAACAGGTCCGGCAAGAGTAATGATTGGAGCATCGCATGTATAACTGCAATAGAGATTTACCTGTCGACTGGAAACAAGAACTCGTGGTGGTTACGGGAATTGTCAGTTAATGCAACCATGCAAACACGTAAAGACACTATTGTTTTGTTCCCATTTTGACATATTAATGCATGTAGATTCAGTCAGATTTGTACCACAGTGCTGTTGGTAGCTGCAGCTATGGTTATTATGTGGATTGTTGTGATTCCCATTGAAATTGCTAATCATTACATATGGAAATCATGGTGACGTGTGGACTTTAAATAAGTTAGAAATGTGAACAAAAAGAGATGTCCTCTATCCTTGGCAGCACATTTGCACTGCTCTATATGTCAACTGGCCACACTGCACTTCCCGGACAAGTTTCCTCTCAAGAGAAGCTCCTCTCCACTCTCCATTACCAAACTGTCAGTACATCGTGGTTAGAGCACACTGCTTTTACAGGGAATGAGAAGAGCTGATGTGCTTGTTACCACGCTTACCCAATACCAGGCCCTAACACGCACACACACTGAGAATGTGTGATAATGGCGCCCTGTTTTTCTCACCCTGCACACCTCCAGCCTCGAAGGTGCCAAAAGTAGTCCGACATCACCACCATGCCTTTTGATTCACGGAATTAGCACCCTCCGATGTCACAGCTTCTTACTAAAATTACTGTACCACACCAGCAAACTTTTCAAAGCAGTCCTCTGTTTCAGCTGTATTACCATACCATACAATAACATAACTTTGACAAATATAAACCCACACGTGATGCTTGCTTAATTGGCTGTAATGCACTGTTTTGCTTTGAAACTCTAACCCGGGTGATGCTGCAAGCTCCTGTAAAAGCATGAAATAGTGTTTGTGAAAACTGTTATGCCCACACAAACTTGGCAGAAAATCTGCCTTTTTCTGCCTTTTCCAAACACCCCTAATAGACATTCTCAGTATGCACTTTGAAGAGTGACTACTGGGACAAAGAAAAATGACAATATTTTAGAGGGTTTAACAATAGTACCAGTCTCGGTTTCTCTCGCTACTCTCGCTATGTGTTTACATATCTTTGTGCAACTGGCAAGTTTTTAGTCTCCCACTCGAGGGAAGAGACACTGCTTTGTCTCTCCGAGGCTTATTTTTTCATTTTATTTTGAGAACAGGATGTTTTGCTGTGGTGGTCTAAATTTAAGTTGTGATGCATCGCTGCAGCAGAGTTTTTTCCCTGCCCTTTGTCCAAGGCATGCTGGGAAGGGCTTGAGTCCCCTGTGGTCCTCGTCCCGCATGTTGCACTTGTGGCTGCGTCCCAAACAGTGATGCTCCAACAGGTGTTTTGCTTTTGATAGCTGATGGACGACACCTGCTGTGACATCACTGGTCAGGGTTGTGGTCAGAAGTGCAACCTGCTTGAAAGTTTCACCTGTTAGAGAGCAGTCCAAGCTGCAGCCTTTTGTGATTTAGTGCAGTGATGCAGGAGTTGAGGTGCACTTCAAGATGACTGCTCGGAGAAAACTAAAAAAAAATATACCCTCTACGTGATAAAAAAGTAAAGACATTACAATAGCAGCTATCCTCTTCAATTGACTAATGTCCATTCTCCAGTTCTGCTGTTGCCTTGTTGTTTTATTTCCTCTTTGTTCTCTGCACTCGCTTTCTCTCTCTTTTCTCTCCCTCTGGTTTTGAGTGACACTACAGTTCTTCTTTATATCTGCTGAATTCAGCTGCTACAGCTTTAGACACACACACACACGCATTCTCCCACACTTTTTAAGACATAAAACAATGTCAGCAGGAAGGCTTTTCCTGGCGGCCTGTTCTTCTGCGTATTGTATGATCTTGGCTGTATTAAAGGAAAACCTCTGCAGTCACACCTATTCAGTCACGCTCTCGCTCCCTCTTCTATCGCCACCAGGAAATTGAATTTCTACCGCTGTTGTTCCCTGTGATGTCCCTGTCCCAGATAAGTCACTCATGTCCCACGGTGCATGCATATACACACACACTCATGCAAACACATACACACAGTGGTACCCAGCTGATGTGGGCTTTTTATGGCCAACACTATTGTTTTGTTGGCAATTGCTAATACTGTAGCTGGTATCTCTGCTGATATTTAATGTCTTCCAGATTGTCTGTTTCCATGCCAAAAAGTAGAAGTAGTTAATGTTCTCCCAGAGCTTAACTGATCAATCAAGAAAAACTATTTTGATAATCAATTAATTGTTTCAGTCATTTTTCAAGTAAAAATGTCAAACTTTCTCTGGTTCCCACTTCCAATATGCAATTATGCTGCTTTTCTTTGTCATATATGATAGTAAATTGAAAATGTTCAGGTTTTTTGACTGTTCAAATATTACAATGTCACCTTGGGCTCTGGGTGACTATAATGGTAATTTTTCACTACTTTCTGACAAAACGATGGATGAAGAAAATAATCTACAGCATTGCAGCCCTAATACATAGATTCATCAATAATATAATATAATAATTGTTAGCTGCAGTCCCAATTCTGTTGTGTGTAATCAAACAATCTGCATCACATCCATCAGAGTTGAGTGAATGACACCCTACTTAAACCAGCTACATGCAAATGATGTCTGAGCAAACCGTAGTACATTAGGACTTTTGTGCCTGTTGTGCCTCTAGCATTGAGCTCTTACACTGCATAAAGTTATTACATAATCTTGACTCCTAGTAGTGTGTGAAACTTGGCTCAGAAAAAAATATGTCGCTGGCCATCACATTCATCAAAGAAGAATACAATACTGAATACAGTAGCAGAATAGACTAGTGTGTGTGTGTGTGTATGTGTGCGAAGGTAACACCATGAAGAGGGAGATTACAGATCGGATCACTGCTGGGCTTTTTCAGATTTTGTGTAGATATAGCTTCCGTGGGTGATCTTATTTTATGGAGAGTATCAATACACACAAGTATTTATTGAATGATTTAGCCTTCCTAGTGTTGTGTTGAGGTCTTGTTTTTTGGATGCTAACGTTTTGCTCCAGCTGCCTGTGTTGTCAGCTCTGCATTGTTAAATCCATAAAAAGTTGATCACAAAGAAAATAAGAGGCATTAATGTATAAATAAACGTCATCCATTATCACTGAAGCAGTGCTTTACTCCTTGCAGTGTTGAAATCCTTCCTAACTGTCACAGTGCATCTATTTGTTAAGACAGCTTACTGTATGGGTTAATGTTTCCCTCTTTCTACATAGTTGTATGTGTTTTTCCCATATGGTGGAGACAGTAATCAGCTTGATTGTGTGTTTATGTATAGTTCTGCATATTCTCACTATGATAAAGCAAAGGATTTCTGCTGACTGACATTCCTATTCGCAGACAGGCTACATTCCCAGCCACAAGCTGCACATAGTCTCAGAAACCACACACTCTCTCCCTCTCTCTCTCTCTCCCTCACACACACACACACACACACACACATTCAGAAGACAATGGTTTATGTCTAACAGGAAGATATGTGGCATTCACACACTCACTCACACACACACCGGACTGATTGAGCAGTCTGTAACAACAGATGGCTCTGAACCCTGCAGATGTTTGCGTGTGTTGCTGTTGTCAATCGTGAATAAAGATCTCTTGTTTTTCATAATTGAATCTTATGACTGCCGTGTGGCTCATGAGACACACATACACACACACACGCAGACGCAAATTGTTTTTGTTTTGATTGGTTTTCCAACAGTGTCTTTTTTGCTTCGGCACACACCAACAGACACTGATCCATTAGCCACTGGTGGTCCATAAGGGGACAGGTGGGGTAGTCTGGTGTCCCACTGGTGGTCTACAGACATCTGTGTGTGTGTGCGCGCGTGTGTGTGCGCGCGTGTGTGTGTGTGTTTGAGACATTTGAAGTCAGTCTGGTGTGTGCTCGCAGGGCTGAGGCTTCCCTGTATGTGGTATCTGAGCTGCCTGTGTGTGTATGTGTGTGTCTCCTTGGCCACCGATGTTTGACCTGCCATCTGACTGAGGTATTTCACAGCACTGTCCCAGAGCACAGTGAAATATAATGAACTAAACCAATTTAATGTCAGATAATGAAAAGCTCCACTGTTGATCCCTGTGGGGAACTTTTTAGTTTTATGAAGGTCAGGTACTGAGCAGCACCCTGGGAGTTACTGTCCTGCTCCAGGGCACTTCAGCAGGGAGGACACCATTGTGTGTGTTTTAACCCAGTCACTCTACAGCACAGAGGAATGAGCTATATCAGGCTTTGGCTACATAGGCAATACTTAGATTACAGTAAAAAAAAAAGGTGACAAAGTTCCACAAGTTCTCAGAGCCGAAGGCGACGTTTTCACATTTGTCCAACCAACAGTCCAAAACCCACAGAAATTCAGGGTTATTCCCAGGAAATTGGTTAGTGGAGGTGATGTGTGAAAATGTGTATTAATTTCTTCTGAAGTTGGCAGACACATTCAGACGAGGCGCCTCACCTCCACTATAATACACTGTGGGAAACCCTGATATGCAATTTACAATGATATACAACAGATTACAGCCGCAAAATCCTTCCACAAATCCTTTATATTCTTGATAAAGGGCTTAAACCACTGATTGATTATTAAAATAATTGGCTATTATTTTTCTGCTGTTTGACTAATCCATTAACTAATTTATTGTTTCAGCTTTAGTCTGGACTAAAGTAAATGTTAAAAACCTAGACTCTGCTGCACCTCATAGAAGTTGGAGGGCTGGAGTGAAATTGAACAAATTGGAACAGAAAGGACAGACATGAGCTGATATGCCTCTATTAAACTAAATTAATTGTATTATTCTATTACCAGTAATTCCACTAAAAATCATGCCAGTACAGTAAAACTGGGTTCAATTGAGTATAATCCAATTCAGTCTATCCATCTATTCCTGCTCACTCCACTATAGTCTTGATCTGTCTAGTATAATCCAGTTCTGTATAATCCACTAATTCAGTGTAATCAGTTTTAGACCCTCATGATCCAGTTCAGTTCAATATAATCCCATTTCAATCCAGTATAATCTGGTTCAGAGACCTGCTCAGTTCACATACTGAGGATGTGAATGTGTATTTGGTCCCAGCGGGACACATCCTCTCAGTCTCTCTCCCTGTCTCTGCGTGAATTAGCTTATGATTGACCCGCTAAGTAGACAGATGGAGGAAGGTGTGTGTGTCGGCGTGTGTCCGTCTGTACCAGCAGTAGCTTCCCTTTGCTTTGTGGTTTTGGCCAGACTACTCTGACACACACACACACACGGTTCTTAGCTACACTGTCTGGCCACAGTCTATCTCAGATGCTCTGTGCATGTGTGCATGTATAGTAAATACACTGCATGTTGTATAATGTGTGTGTGTGTGTGTGTGTGTGGGAGAGAAAGAGTAAAGGTAATCCTTGCTGGTTGAGTGCACCTCAGACTGACTGAACCACAATTATGCTACAATCTGAATCTACTCTGCACGCTGTACTTTTGGCAGCATGTGTGTGTGAGGAAAGTTTGTGTTTCAGTCTGTATGTTCAGGAAAAAATTGTAGTTGCTACAGAGAGACACACAGGAGACAGAGAAAGGTAGAGACACTTAAAGGTTTGGTTCAATGACCTAAGCCCCAACGCCTCTCTCTGGGGCCTTGCAGCTGCCCTCAGCTGTCCTATGGTAATGATATCAACAAGCAGCTGCAGCCTAGTGATGACACTGACAACCCACCCATCCCTCCCCACCCGACAGAAACACACATACCCGCTCACTCACATGCACTGATGTTTACCTGTTCTGTCACTTTTCTTAATTGGAAACTAAAGTCAGTTTTAGCTGAAATTTTAAGTATTATTTGGACGTTTTTGTTATTACACTTATTACACTTACACTGCAGCTTCACCTATTTCAAAATATCTCCTTAACCATGTAGCTTTTTCTTCTTTCAAATGTTGTTTTCTTGATACTAAAGTAAAGTTTTTTTTTTAGTCCCATATTGATACAGCAACTGTTTATTTTTAGAATAAACACATTCAATCTGTGGGTCTTATGCAGGAGAAGCAGGGTTCCTTCTAAGCCCAGGGGCTCACAGTCCCCTCATCCGTCCCTGTCAGGCCCTACATGTGACCATACATGAGTCAGAATGAATGACACTGACAAATCATGACAATGTACAGTTTCCAATGACAATTTTTGAAGATTTTAGCAACAAACTGTGATACTCTACTACTAAAAAAATAGATGGGAAATTCTTTTTAAAAATTTTTTATTTAATATATTTTATTTTGTTTAATTATTGAAAGTTGCCTGCATGTCTTTCTGCTGTGGGAGGAAACCGTAGCACTCGGAGTAATCCCACGCAGGCACCAGGAGAACATGCAGACTCCACACAGAAAGACTGTGAGGTTACAGCTAACCACTGCACCATGGTGCCACCCTGTATTGGCTGTACAGCCCAAATGTTAGATGAAGATGACAACCACCTAGACCTTAGACCCTCAGTGAGGACAAGGAATAACTCCCCAAAAGCCTCGATTTGATTTGGAGGCAAAAGAGAAGAAACCTTGGGAGGGCATACTCAGGGCGAGATCCCCCTCCAGGACGATCAGTTGATGGGTGTCGAGAGTTGGCTGGTAGCTAGTTGTTTCTATTGTTGTATAATGCAGGTCAACACTGAACGATGGATTCATTTATGGACAGCAGAGTAGAAAGTCATGTGGTGTACAGGGAAGGTGCCATTGATGAGAGTTGCTGTCAACATCTCATGGGTGCATCACATTGATGAGGTGATGCACCCATGAGATGTATAGATGGTTCGGTGTAGAAGAGATGTTTATATATCCTGCACGTCACATGTGAGTCATCACTCATCGTCAGTGTAATCACTCTCCACGTCACTCTCCATATCACTTTCAGTATCAGTTAGAGGGAAGTCATCCCAGTCCCATTTGAACCTTTTGCTGTCCTCATCTTCGTTGTCGTCTTCGCGTGCCCTCTTCCTGGATCCTCCAGGCAGGGGGTCATCCACGGCATCTGCATTATACTCGTTGTTGTTTTTGAACAAACTGTGGCATTCATATCTGAAGCGTCTGGTGATTCTTTCCTGCTCCTCCTCATCATCATCATCCTCCCTGGCTCTTTTCCTGGAGCCTGGGAGAGGCTCTTTCTCCTCTTCTTGAGCACCAGCATTTTCGTTGACCTCAGTGTCATCCTCCTCCTCCTCATCATCAACCAATGCGTCTTCGTCTTGGAAGAATTCATAATAATACCAGTCAGGATCCAACCAGTCAGGGTCCACCCAGTCAAGGTCCTCCATGTCAGGGTCATCAAACACCAGGTTCAGAGCATTTTCTATAACCTCTGTTAGATCATCAGGCCGGTTAAAGGACAACATTACCCTGGCATATTGGTTTAGATCACCATTCATGTCCTCCTGGTCACCCCCTTCATTAAATGTATGAACCATTTTCTTAGTGTGTTCGTAGTAAACGTGCAGCGTCTGCAATGCGTTAAATCAACTTGTGTTTGTGTTGAGCTATGAGTGAAATCTGGGGTAGATACTGAATAACAACTATTCCAGTGTTCTCATGATGTCATCAGACATCAGAGCCATGAGAACAATGACATCGCAACATCGCATGGTTCTGGAATCTGGCTGCCTTTGTTTAATTTTTTTTTTTAACGTTCGTATCTACAGAGTGCTGCAGGGATTACGTATTTTTGTAGGAAGTTAGCGTCGCCCTAGTTCCCTTGACAAAAAGCCAATGGGATTTTTCCATTGGCTTTTGGATTATAGCAGAAAATAAGCTCTGTGGCAAACAAAAAATTATGATACTTGCAGGTTTTGTTCAGCAAGATAATCTTCACAAATGAACACCACTTTTATGATTTCTGAAGCGTAAATGCAATCGGCAGAAGTAAAAAGCCAACGTTAGGCTATAAACAAACTACGCTATGGTCGCATGACTTCCACGTCACCACCACTAAGCTTCAGACTTTTAACTTGAATTCAAGTGCTTACCTCTTCTACAAAAGCCTTTTGGAAAGTTTGAGTTAGCATAGTTTGCAAGAGCGCGAGTATAAACACAACGAGGCTGTAAAGGCGGACAAGTGAATAGATGAGTTTCTGTTTTCGGAGTGATGACGTTTAATGTCCCCGACAACCTCTGTAGTCTCATTTAACCGTCTTTTTAAAGACACAGCTTCGAAATTCACGAGTGGCGTATTTACTGACGTATTTTATGTCATAGAACAAAACCCATTCAAAATACCCACTGCTTTGAGATGAGGGAACCGGAAGTGCGAAAACGCTAACTCATTTCCGGGTTTAGGACTCATTCCTGCACCTCTCTATTACATGATTATATCTTAAAAATAACTTGATAACATATAAAAGGCCGAAAATTAAGGACAACTTTGATGATATCGGTATAAAATACAACATGCAAGCTTGAAACTAAAATTGATGTCAGTAATTCATGTAGTGCTTTTACCCCAAAGTACCCTAAAATGAATGAGTAGAAAGAAATACCAGTGTGCTCAAGATCACTTTAGCTATTATTGGGAGATAGCAAACATGATGGTTTTTGGTAAGAGCAGGGTGTAGTGTAACCTTTAGCCTGGCCTGTAGTGAGGATATGTGTGTGTTTTGATTGTAAAGATTTCTCTGGACTTAGTGTTTGAGGATTCACCCCTACCACCAGGCTGATTGGAAACGCTTCCTCCAACCATCTGCCTGCTCCATCTGACGCCACAGCCTGCTCCCTCCCTTCCCTTTCCTTTTTTATACACTCTTCCTCACTTGTGTATTTGCCTCCCATCCCCACCCTTCTACTCTCTCACCATGAAGTCTTCCTCCTCTATTGCTCCTGCTGTGTTGTCTATAGGATGTCTGCACATTATCCTACAATTGAAATACAGTATATTAGGCTGTTGTGTAATTTACGTTCCATTCCAGATGAACTTATGCTCGGTTTCCCGCGGAGAAAGAGAACAACATTTTCTCATTAGCACATTTTTGACCATTACCGAGGCAATGGAGAATGAAAGAGGTCCTAAACCCCAGTGCATATTCTCTTGTGTGAAATGGTTCAGTAGATGAACTCCATCTACACTAACCTCCATTTAAGTTACTGTTGCTCTAATGTGGCCTTTTTATCAGTTAATATAGCATGTTTTTAGCATCAATTAAGACTTTTTCTCCAACCACACTGAACCCACTGGTAAATCGAGCGTGCAAGTTAACCTCCAAGTAGCCTGTATCTCCATAAATTATCCACTTTTGGATCTTTTAAGCTCATTACAAAACATAAATTAGTTAGTAC
Source organism: Macquaria australasica (assembly GCA_005408345.1). Classification (NCBI taxonomy): domain Eukaryota; kingdom Metazoa; phylum Chordata; class Actinopteri; order Centrarchiformes; family Percichthyidae; genus Macquaria; species Macquaria australasica. The sequence goes on along the minus strand of SEMN01000358.1, from coordinate 277,085 downwards.
ATTTTCTGCATTAAAGCTGGCTACAAGCTCCAAAAGTACGCCTCTGTAGTCTGTCCTTCATGTAAAGAAAATAAAAATATACACACAAAAAGAATGTTAATTTGGCCTTAATTTAAGTTAATTGGTGGATGAGGTTAATTTTCTGTCACATACCAGAAAAAGGGTGAAACAGAAAAGGGTGAAACAAAGTCACGTAAGGGTTAGATATAACAAGCAAAATAGAAGCAAAATCTTGTTTTATTTTCATTTTTTCATTGTATTCATTCTCCATAATGGGCATGTATTTGCCAATAAACAAAGTAATATTAAATTGCCAAATGTTTTAGTTTGTTTTGATGTTCACTCACATATGACAGAGGCCCTCTGGAGCATTCCCAAGTATTCTAGTATCACCACTTTAATGCTCTTGTTCCTTTATCATTCATGAATGGCTCTTATCTAGTTCGTTTTAAATTGTGACTCCAATCAACTTCATTTTTTCTAATTTATAACTAATCAAGTTCCTTTATTACAAACTCTTATCAAGTGTTTTCATTAACCGCGACTCTTATCAAGTTCCCAGTCTAGTGGGGTGCTTTCAAGAAAATTGAAAGATACAGTATATCACAGATCTGTAGCCTTCAGCCCTCGGAGCTTGAGCCCTGCTGTAATGTTCCTTCATGTGTGCATCTGTCTGCTGTGCCTGCCCCGCATAAAAGAGCACAAGCTGCAGTTAACCAGGAATTATCCACTGCACCGGCAGTCACTCTCACCACTGATAGTTGGACCTCCAGGGCTACAGAGAGCTACTTAACTGTGTAAAATTTGAAAATAGAGTGAGTCTTGACTGAGTATGAACATGTTGAACCGAATATCAAGAGCTTGAACTGCAGTACTGGCTCTAATTATCAATTAAGTTCATTGTAATACACTGAACTCGTCTTAATAGACAATGTTTAGCCACGCTAGCAGCGTGACTCTTAGGATGGCAGTGTCAGTCAGTCAGTCCGCCACTTCTGTCCAGACTGAAACATCTTGACAACTATTGGATGGATTGCCATGAAGTTTTGTACAGACATTCATGGTCGCTAGAGAAATTAGCCTCTGGTGACTTTGGTGATCTTTTCCAATAGCGCAACCATGAGGTTCACATTTGTGGTTTCTAATCAAATGTCAACCAACAACTATTGGATGGATTGCCATGAAATTTGGTACACATATCCACGTCGCCCACTAGAGGAATTATAATAACCTTGGTGATCCCTTAACTCTGCATCGCATCATAGCACCATCATCAGGTCACAATTTCAGTATTTGTGCAGTACTTCGGTTTATGACCACATACAGTGACAACTCGGCTCCACTGTCCGCATGTTAGCATCGTAATGGTGAGCATGTTAGCATGCTGACGCTAGCTCAAAACACTGCTGTGCCTAAGTACAGCCTCACAGAGCTGCTAGCATGACTCTTAGTCTTGGTTTTCATTGACCATAAACAGTGCCCATGTTTGAGTGTCTAATTTTTACAGTAGGAACTGTGGCTAATGATCCACTGTTTGTTATTAAGACTTTGAATAAATGCATTTTTTCTGTTTCATTTCTTTTTCTTTCCGCTGCTGCACCCAAAATGTACCAAACCATACATTTTGTGTACCATTACACCCCTAATATAGAGTACGATTTCTTTATGATGGAGGGGTTGTGTATTGCTGAACTGCCATAGACAGACGGAGGAAGAGCTGCTGACAGCTGCATGCTCGATTGCAAGACTCAGTGGCTCCATGAGAGAGAGAGCTAGACACATACAGAAGAGCAGAGAGAGAGAGAGAGAAAAGGAGAGAAAGAGTATCAGAGGATCAGATTTCTGTCTGTCTCTCTCTCCATCAGTGAGGTGTTATCTGACCCACTGTGGCCTGTTACATCTGTCCTGCTTGCCTCCCTATCTTTCTAGCTATGTTCAATGTCTCTCTCTCTCTCTCTCTCATTTTCTCCCTCTTCTACCCAGTAGGCGACTTCCCTCCATCCCTCTCATTTGGCCCACTTCCCAATCACACTTCCCTACAGCGCATGAGTGTGTTGGTGTGTGTGTGTGTGTGTGTGTGTGTATGTAAGAAGGATCATCTGAGTAAGATGTTTGCCAAAATAAAGGTTTAATCTCCTTTAAAAAGAATTATAACCTGTGCGCACACACGCACACACACACACACACACATACACTGAGTTAATCTGCTTCTTATCTTCACCAAATCCATCTATTTTGGGAGGAATAAATCCACTATTCATTGGGGCAATTGGACAAAAAAACATGTACATCTTATAGAATGTTGTCATTCATCAGAAAGGTTGTGTTTATTTAAAGTCTGTTGGAATAGAATGAAATATATTCTAATACTGTATGTTCCCATTATTTTGCCCACCTGTGTTTCTTGGCTGGAAATCCAGAGATCAAGCAGATCTGTTTGTCTGACATGAGGTGGGCTTGGATGACAACTGTGTGCATATGTGTGTCTGCGTACATAACAGCTTACAATGGTTTAACCCTAGTCGGTGGCTGCCTCATCCTCTTTTTTACCAGATTTTAATTTGCCATCAGTCTGCTCAGTGGTTTAAAGCTATAAATATCATAAAGTTGTATATCTCACACAATAAAAACAACATTTTTTTTGCTTTAAGATAGAATACAATGCTTAATGTAAACACAACCAAACCAACTACTGACACTAATTAATCTCAACAAAAAGTGCAATAACACAGAGAATAAATTCATAATGAAGGGATGTTAAACAGCATGTAAGAATGTCATTCAAAAATGAACTCATGAGAAAGAGAAAAAAGAAAGATCTAACTTGATCTGTGTTTTTATCAACTTGTACTGTTTCCCTGTGAAACCAAAATCCCATGTTACTTCTTGTCCTGTTTCCCCCTCCGTCACATCGAGCCAATCCAAAGACTACTTCCAGAGCCCGTTCTTGAAAATCGCAAATACTGTAAATATTTGATGATCGATATATATAATTCAAATCCCTATGTGATGAATTATGCATTGTCTAGTGGGATTTGATGAATATTTGGCTTTGTTACTGATAGCTCTCTCTCCCATCTCCAGCCTCTGAGCGACGCCCTGTATGTGCGTATGTGGAGGGGAATGTTAAAAAAAAACATCAGATACAGACAGAATATGTGAGTTTAAGAACTCGGTCCTCATTTCAAAAGTAATAGGGTTACTCACAACTCCCTGGAGCAGCAATTTGTACGCTACATACACTACTACATACAAATTAAATATAAATAATAAGTAGATACACTTCTAATTAATACGTTCCTGTTTTATTTTCAAAACCAGCTATTTTATTTTGTCTTCTAAATCGGTTTTCTCTCTAGTGAAAGATCAGGCAACAAATTGAAGTCAAATGCTGTTGTTGTCCTTTTACTACAGAAGATGATAGTACTGAGAACAAAAGAAAAGAACAATAATGTCAACTTTTCTGCCATTTCTCATCTGTTCTACAGGGATAACAACTTCAGTTTCAGCCTGTTATTTACTGTAGGTGATGACAAAAATAATGGCCTCTACAGCTTTTATGTTTCATGATGCTTTGTGCTTTTCTCACAGAAAAAGCGGCATTCAATGGGACTGGTTAAATAACAGTTTAATAAAATTCAATGGCAGCAAGTATACAAAATACCCTGTAGAGATCTGAAGTGACGGAGGCTCAGATAGAGCTGTGAAAACACTGTCAAAAAGTCAGCTCAGTCAAGCAGCTGAACACTGGGGAGGATTGAATGAGCTGAACAGCTGAGGATACAAGTGTGCGTGCACACTCTCACTCACACACACTCACACACATGCACGCACAGTCTGCTAATGGTTAGGGGTTATTACCAGGTCAAGACGAGTCAGGAGAAGGTCGGGGAGGAAACCACATTTTTGTTATGCAAGATTATCTGAACAGGCAGTGTGTGTGTTTGTGTGTGCTTGAATGACTTACATGTGTGTCTTCCTGCCTATGTCAATTGGTATACATTACTGTATACTGTATCTCTGTGAATATTGCCTATGTTATTCCTGTGTGTGTGTTTGTGTGTGTGTGTGTGTGTGTGTGTGTGCTCACAGCAGACTAGTGGTTGGTTCACCCACCTAATGTGCCACCTGATCCAGCCCACCTCTAGGTCCCTAAAGTCATTACACGCTGCTACCCAATCCCTCCACGTCTCTCAGTCAGCTCTCTGGGGTCTCAGACACATGTGAGACACCTAGCGTGCACACACACACATACGCACACACACACACACACACACACACATAAGCACACACACACACACAAGTCAGGTGTTTCTTTGGATAGCCTCAATTAGCTGAAGTACCAGTGGTCTATTATTATAAGAATATTAGTAATGGTGTAGTGGTGGTAGGTTTTTATATTTTCAAAGATGAAATTATTTATTATTTCTGTAAATATTTGTGGTTGATCTATGTTCCATAGCTGCAAACTCATCAACTTTCAGCGAAATGTGCCGTTTTCGTGTATATCTGAGGAGTTTTGTATTTGGGGGAGTCCGCGCTCCACCTGGGCACACACATCATTGCACCCAAGGCAGGATCCAGCTTGATTTCATGTTTGTAATGACACTGTTTTTGTTGCTGTAACTTGAATGGTTGCTCTTTAACTGAGATTCAGTAACATAACCTTGTCCAAAGTGAGCTTAACTACTTTAGCTCTGTTTGGCCCAGCAACAGCAATGACACACTGAAAGCAGAGCGTCTCAAAGCGAAGTTCTGCCCTATTCCTTTTTTCATCCCACTGGAGTTTGCAGGTCTGATGTTTGAATCAGAATGTGTTTTAGTGATTCCATCAGTCTAATGCAGAAAACTGTGCATAGATTACACACAAGCAATTATGTGCAAACCAGCAAAGAAATCTACTAAAGGCGAGGGGCAATCTTTATGATTTTTGGGGCTTTATTTCTAGTTAGTCTATAGTATGATTTGGGTACAACACCGATCAGACCTGGTGTATACAGTTAGCCGTATATAAAACAGTATCTGCCCGACGTTCTCATAAAGATTGTTTTAAACATGTTTGATTTATACTACTGGCATAGGACCGTCAACATCTCAAAATTATATAAAAAACTGTCCAGAAATAGCAAGCAGCTGGTAAAACAGTGCAGTGTGCAGTGAGCAAAAATGATTCTATAATCCAGTTCATCAGGTTTCAGAGCAGGGCCGCAGCTCACCTGAAGTTCACCTCACTTTTACAAAGTTCACACACTCAGCTGTCCTTGTTGCCTGCGTCTCTCTTTGCACCATCTCATCAAAACATGATGGTTTTCCTCCATTTCTTCGCCTTCTCTGTGAAATCTACACAACTAATGAGACGACAAACTGTTTATGATGGATCGCTGTTTCTCTTTAGGTACAAAAACTCGTGAGAAATCCAGTGGTTACAGGAGTTTTGGGGTCGCCTAGCAACACCAATCTAATCTAATATTGTCATTTGTGTTTAGTCAGTCATTCAACATGTGCGTCTTTCTAACTGTCAAGACTAAAACAATCTGTGTATTTTTGTGGAAATAATCATTTGGTGTGAGGCGTCTAGTCTTTGCAGGTTTCTGGTCTGATCTGAGTTTTAAAGAGAAAAAAAGATCAAGTCAAGACGCCGTTCCTTTCTTGAGCATAAGAGCTCACTTCACATCACACTTCATTAGCTGCTTGTCATTTCATATCTAGTTTCTGAAACAGGAAACAAACATTAGCCTTAGATGTCTAAGTGACTAATTACATTTGATTTGGATAGAACTGTGTGAGAAGGCTCATTAAAACATTCTGCTTTATTTCACTACTGTTCTGTTGGTGTAACCCATTGTTCACAGCTGCACGCATGCTCCTGAAATTTGTTTAAATGTGTTTCACTTAAACTTCTGCATAGGAAGTGGTGTATCCATCTATCAAATCCTCTTTTTTTGTGCATACGCAGTGTTTATAAATGAGCTCCCAGATGTATAATGTGGCAATTCCCATTGTTTTGTGTCTACATAAAGGCTCATTACTCAGTGCTGTTGCACTGCGTTTCCTGGATATCGCTTGGCAATCAAATTTCATGTTGGCATTCTTACTATTTCTTCCCCCAAGGACACATATTCTGTAGATAAACCACCATGTTTTCCCAACTGCTACATCCATCCTTCCTCACCTCTTATATACTATTCACTGTCATCTCCTGTAGAGCTCTGCCTTCATCCGGCTGCCAACAGAGATCGCCAACACACACACACACACATATATACACACCCACACACAGCCCTGAATAGACTTGAAACCAAAAGTATAAATGTTAATATAAAGCAAAGTCATCCTTTACACAGTGAGGACAGAATAGAGGTCACAGTGAGAAAAAAAAAAAAAAAAAGAGACGTTGCTTCAAAACCATCAGACCATCGACTTTAGGACAAACCTGGAGATTAACCGGGCCATACAAGTTAGACTACCTGAAGCTACATTCTGAGGGACATATTTCCTGTTGTCATTTCACTGTCCTGTCCTTCCTGTCACATCGAGAATAAGCACAATGCAGTTATAATGCTTATCACTGCTTTGTATTGCAGGCCCTAACAACTGCTACCCCCCATCACTGCCCCTCGCTTTTCAAAGGTCAGTGTGTGGCCCTTGTTAAATGTGAACGCACCAATCAGAGCAGTTTGTGCCACATGATTAATGAACCCTACATAGGTCATGACCTTTTCCTAAGTAACTGCAGAGATAAAAACGGTGTGTGTGAGAGAGATGTATAGGTGCAATAGCCAGGGAGGCGACAGAGTCCATGACTTGATATATGAGGAGTAATGGCTAGTAGAGCACTCGCCTTCCTAGTACATCAAGATAGATATGGAGCATTGCATGACTGTGTGTGTGTGTGTGTTGGGGGGGGGTGTTTCTCAGAGATTTGCGATTCTGTGTGTGTGTGTGTGTGTGACAAATGAGAGCAAATGAGAGCTGAAGATGTCATTCAGTCAACAGCAAGGCTATACAAACCAGTCACACTCTACCACACATGCTCTCTCTTTCTCTCTCTCTCTGGCACACACACACACACACACACACACACACACACACACACACACACACCCAGCAAGCATAAACCACAGCCATCATTTGCATTTCAAAGTAACAAGGTGCAAGGGGCACAAAATTATGCATTTTGTGCACTTTGAAATGGAGATTTGCTTAAAGACTAGAAAAATACTGTTTACTTTTCCACAAGAGAGAGGATTTGAAATGGTCCCCATCAATTCCACTGTATCATCAATGCTGACACACACACTTGCTCACTCACTCACTGACAACTTCTCAGGAGTAGATCAAATTTCTCGTATTTATGTTGTTTGGTGCCATATGGAGCTCATATTGCTTGCTCATATACAGTAGTTCTACACATGGTTTTACATTCACAGATACTAGCTGCTTTTTACCTCTGCAGCATAACTGGAAAGAGGCTGTTCCATCTGCCCCAGCTCGATTCTTGTCTGGGACTTTTATCATGCATCTTCTTGTGTTTTATATGATTCTGGACTGTCAAGTGTCTATTCAGTCAAAAGTGCTTGAGAATAAAAAATATCCACTGGAATAAAAGTACTAAACAAATCTGGCTGTAATATGGGGACAGATTCAGTGTTGGTGGTGATCCAAGTTTGCTGTTTGATCATTTTTATTTTTATCCATAACTCATGATGCATTTATTGCCGTTGGAAGGGCCTAACACCCAGGACTTACAAGTCAGCTGCAAAACAGTGTCACACTCACATGCTACTTTGACAGAAATGAAGCCAGGAAAACAAACAATAAACAAACAGAAATCGTTGCTGAGGCTGCAGCAGTGCAGCTGTGTAATTTGGAGAATTGATCAGAGTTGGTGGAAGTTTACCTGCTTACAGAGTGCTCTCTGTAAGAAGACAAACTTCTCTTCTTTCACTTGTTTTTAGATGTTCAAAGTCTGGCACTGTAACACCCCCCCTTTCCCCTCAGACAAAACTGAGGCAACTACACACACACACACTGCCCAACAAGTCCACTCTAATGTCAAAAAATATTGATAGTGCAACATGAAAAAAGTTAATATTAATGGATTTTGTCAGTCCTATTATTATTCTTTGTCTTACTTTGATTTAGGCGATAATCATGCTCTTTGTTTTGGAACTACAATTCCCATAGTGTTTTGTGGGATGTCAACAGGAAGTATAATGTTGCCATGGAGTGAGTTAGTTAGTTGTGGGCTACAACTAGAGCCCTGTTTTTTCTTTGCCTATATTTCTGGTAAATTGGCAGCATTAAAAGTATGCCGAATTAGCTATTAGCAGTTCCTCTTTGCACTGTACCCATGGATGCACAGACAGCTGTCGGTGGATTACTTTGACACTGAAGAAACCTTTAAGACGTGATGACTCTCAGGCAAGTTGTGCAGTTGGCGCAACTTTTTCTATGATTTACAAGCGGATTTATGGATGTTTAATGTATTGTATTTGCAGTGTATTTTGACCTTCCACCCCTTCAACTCTCTGGGGAGGCAGTCCTCACAGTTTTAAAACCTCTGAGCTACAGTATTCTACAGTATTTCATTTTTTTTTTTGTTAAGTAGATACGAATATTATTCTGTACAATAATGTGCAATGTAATGCAACTAATCATAGAGCAAAGTTTTCAATTGCTAGGTAAGAAAGCAACTCCTGGCATAAATGTATCTATTGAAGAGTAAGAGAAGATGTACAGGGTAAGGCAGTCTTTCAGAGGATGGACTTCATTAATACCAGCAGGATGTTCACATTACAAAAGAGATTACGTATAATGACAGCAAATCAGTAGACCATTGAATGTGAGTGACACCAGTGTGCCTAAGTACCTCAGCCAGCAGTGGTGTCTTTCTGCTCCTTAAATGTTTTTGCCAAAGAGAAATATTACAGTATCTCCACATATGAAGCAGTGCTTTGTAAAACACCTGAGACCGCTGTCTCCAAATAATAATCTCCTTCAGATAAAGCGTTCCCATTGGCTGCATTAATTACCAGATCCTCTCAGCTGAGAGTTTTTTTCCCTGTAGTTCTAACGAGCTGTAATGAAGTGTTAAATTAACGACTGCAGGCAACCTATACAGTACATGCTATCAATTAATCACACGTACAGTGCATGGGAGGTGTGTATTTATGTGAAATGGTAAAAATTAGACCTTTCTTGGAGCAGACATTTTGACATGCAGGAACAACACAAGTGCAACAACATGAATAATGGCTCTATTCCGTGCAGGTGCCATGCCAGTGAGCCAGCATGCACGATACCAGGACCCTGCAACAGCCCTATTTTCACAGAAGGCGTTTTAACTTGTCATAGAAGGAAAAGCACAGGTGCTACTAATACCATTAACGATGTCATTCTTCTGTGGAATAGGCCTACTGGCACACCCTAATCAAATGCAGCCATGATTAGTTTTAATAGTTAAACCTATGTTTGACAAATCAAAATGGTCTATAGAGGTGAAGTGAGGGCTTCTGACACAAAAAAGTAATGCTTTTGTTCTGATACCTTTCTTAATATGACAGTGTATACTGTAAATATACACTGTAAATAATGAATATGAGTAATTTGAATAATGCAGTTTTTGGGGAACATTTGTTTGGGCAGTACGCTACACTTCACAGAATCAGACTTTGACTGATTTACTACTAAAAAGTGTTAATCCTGAAGATTTAGTTTTTTATGTATTTGATAACTCTGTGGTGGCAACCCGTCGTCACACTCATTTTCATAACATCCCAGAGTTCCATTAAACATTTAATTTCTAGTATTGACTTGGGAAGCAGCGATGTGTCTTGCAGCATCTAGTCTGCTAGAAGACGAGACACACATCAAACAGGCTATACAAGCATGGTTTATAGCACGGAGCGTGTCTACTGTTATTTGAAACGTAGTCTCCGGTGGTAAAAGATTGAAGAAAATCAATTGGTGGCTCGTCATTTGATGAAGAGAGATTGTCTTCTTGCTCACAAAAACGGAACAATTCAGGCTTCATTAGCTTGGTAACGTAGCTTGGCAGCTTACAACCAAAGCTACAGCTGGCATAGTGGTAGAAGAAGAGCAGCTGATGGCATGAAGAAGCCTACTTGGCTGGATTGTCTTCAAAATAAAACAGATCAATTTTTTTCTACTGTGGATTTAACACCTGATGTGCTGCCGACTATGTTTTAACATTTTGTTCTCACACTAGTGGATTCGATCCTGTGTTGCTCATACCTTTAGGCTGTTCATGTGCTTGTCAGTCGAGAGTGGTTTATCTGAGGGATGTGATTTGTGTGATGTGGCGCTGAGTGAGGTTGTGCTGTTGCATACATTTACATAAATGAACTCTCCCTGAGTGGATATGACTACATCGGTGTGGTTTTCCCTAACCACAATTTAACTCACAGTCAAATAAGTTAGTAAGGTAATTATAGGTTTAAAGGTTTGAGGAGGAAGCCGAGAAACCGAGATGATAGAACTGTAGAGGAAGAGGAGTTGTGTACAGTAATGATAGCAGGGGAAAAATGAAACAAATGGTTACTCAGTGTCAAGAGTATTTTCATTACTACTCTCCCTCTCTCTCTCTCTGTCTCTCTCTCTCTCTCTTTGCCGTGTTCCCGGTGATGTAAGACTCCCAAGTCTACAGTTAAATCTCAGTAAATGTCTACCTCTGTGCTGCTGGGGTAAATTTACTCCCCCCCTGCACAGCATTTCAGTCCATATACTACCTAAGCAGCCTTAACACACTTCACTACAACTAATCAGACAGGTTAGGGAGATTGGAAAGAAAAAAACAACAACTTTAGCTTCAGCTGCAGTAATTGATCATTTATTTTAGTGCAACTGTTTTGGTAGTTTGGTATCTAATCTATCAGTAAGAGGAAGCAGACAGGTCTATTGAACACCGGCACTGAAAACCAGGATAAAGGCAAAACATTCATACTCTACGTAGCTGTTTGCACTTTGATCAAAAAGCGCAGCCTGGGGGCTTTTCCATGACCAGCCAGTGTAGCTCATTCTAGAGTAACATAAAATGCATCACATCCATCATATTAGAGGTGAAAAACACTAACATGACCAGATGTAAATTTGAATTACTAGCAATATACTGTATCAGTCATTATTATTTGACCCGACATTACAGTGTCATAGTTGTTGATTCTGGTTGTACTTGCTTTCTTATTAAATAGCTTTGATTTGTCAGTAAAGCAGCTTACGTGAAATTAAACTGAAACAGACAGAGACAAATCAGGAACACCCCGCAGCAACAGGATGAGACAGAGCAGGAAGGAAGGAGGATAGACAGAGGGAGACAGACAGGAAGAGGGAGAGATGTGACATGTGATAGAGAAGGAAACATGCCAGGTGGAGTTGGAGGAGGTGGCGGATGTAAAGATAGAGACATACAGGGAGGAGATGTTGGGGAAGAGGAAGGAAGATAGAAGGGATAGACACCGCTGTCATCACATCACATGTTACTGTAAGCCGATTGGTCATTGCCAACAGCTCCCCCTCCAATCATCTTTGTTGTCAATACAATTGTGTGTGCGTGTGTGTCTGTGTGTGTGTGTGTGTGTGTGTGTGTGTGTGAGAGAGAGAGAGAGTGAGTGGGTGGGTGGGTGAACCACTGGGTGTACTGTGTGAAGGGCTGACATCATGGTGGAGGAATCTCCTTTTCAACAAGTGGAGAGCCTCGGGGAAGAACCTCAGTTTGTGTTCCCTTTGACTTCAGTTCTCATGCCTGTGTGCACATGCTTTTGAGTGGTCTGTATCTGTGAGTGTGTGCGAGGAGGAGACGAGGTTCAGAGATGTACAGTACTGTATTCTCTCCCTCTGTTGACACTGCAGCGTGAGAGTCTTGGTTAACATCTTTCCCCCTACAGTACTGTGCTGATGCTAGTGTGGTGTAGCTCTGTACATTAGGGTGTAGCACTGTAGATTAGACTTTTCCATTAGACTGTAGAGTTCAGTGCTTTTCTGTTTTGTCTGTCTGTGTACATTCATTTTAAACCATCTCTGTCAGATGTCCGGACGGTTCAAGTTCAGTCCACTTTAACCTTATCTGAATAGTCGGAAATGTCACTACCACTTATGTCTCACTAGCTCTCTGGCCTAAGCTACGTATTCTTGGGAAAAATAACAGTGGAGTTCAGTTCATTGATTCAAACATCAGTTTGATTATTTTCTACGTGATTTTGCTTGGATTTGCCATACTGTGATATATATCGGTATTGAAAAAGATCCTTATTAAAGGGGAACTCCACTGATTTGACACACAATTAAGAGCTACCCAGATCTCACATGTTTTTGCTTTGCAATAGAGGGTTTGACAGGAAGAGGTAAATAAAAGTGTAATTAGTGCTCAGCTGCTAAATTATTAATTTTTCATGCACATCCAGACATCCACCCATTTAGTGAAACTACTTATCATGTTCAGGGTGCTGGAGCCTATCCCAGCATGCATTGGGTGATTGGGTGAGAAAGGTCACAAATGAAACAAGTGACATAAATACCTTCTAATGAATCCCGTTTGCACAACATGTGAAATCTTACAAACTTTAGTTACTCACAACCTTGAGACTATTTCAAATGTATTTAGGTCCATATTCTACGCTTGAACTCGCTGTGGTTTCTGTTTCTATTGGCCATGCGTATATCCTTTAAGCTCTTTATATCTGTGACTGTGATTGACACATTTAGTACTCTTAACAACCGCCGACATGCCTCAGCAACCATCTGTCACTCAAGGCCCCCTGTCGCCACAGTAACAGGGGGCTAGAGAGGGGAGGGGACCAATAGAAAGGGCACATCCATGACAACCTGTCACCCGTAGCAACCTCACCTGCCCCATCCCTTTCTCTCCTCACAGCTAATTTTCCTCTTTCACATGGGCTGAGTGTAGGCTGTTAGAAATCTTCTGCAAACCTTAAGCCCAGCAATAGTGGCATTCAAAAACTCACAAATGCATTTAAACTTTCTGGCTGTGAATAATTGAGTCAGTTCTCAAGCGCTGCCAGTATGAGGCCAGTTACTTGAATCCCAGCGAGAGGCTTCAGAAAAGAGCAGCTTCATTATGAAAGCGCAGTGGGAGCCCAGGCTGCTAATGACAGAGGAGACTAACAAGGTTTGTTAGCCACCTCTTCCTGCCACACCTCTGACCGACCCCCGAGGACTGAACTCTGTTGTGTTGAAAGGTCAAATGTCAGAAAGAGTTTGCCAGCAACGGAGATGACAAGGTGACGTGTCAGGGAGAAGAGGAGGTCGGAGACTGAAAAATTAATTAAATGAGATGGACAGGTCAGTCTTTTTAAATATTTACTTTGAGGAACTCTTGGACATAATCAAATTTTTTTATCCCTTTTTTCTCTTCACTGTCTCTTACATGAAGAATATTCTGAGCAGGGCTTGTCACAGGAGGACCACATTACTGTAAACAGCAATCAAAGAGTGTCTTCTCGCATTAGAACCTATATCACATATATCAGCACAGAAATCCCCATGAAAAGAAGAACATTTCAGCACAATACCTGAGTACTTCAGAGCAAAGCCTCTTAAAATTACATGTTTAAAATGACAAATCTATTAAGCCTCCCAAGTCCTGAAAGCAGGGATGTAACTGAATGTGAATACATTATTCAGATATAATCAGGTAATGCACTAATGCTCATATATGAACAGAATCTGATATTTTTTTTGGTTTAGTTTATCCTCAATAACTTCTCAGAGGCAGGGGTTCAAATACATGTCATACTTTAATATTTGTTTAATTAATGTATATGGTTAGACATTTTGTATAGTTTGTGGGCAGCTAAATGTTTATATGTACACAGAGTAGAAACGGCAATAGAAAACAATTGAACTCCAAAAAATGAAGCAGTCTGGACGATTTCTGACAACTTCCAGTATTAGCAGATACTGATAGGTGCTTAGCTTCATGCTATCAGGACCATGAATGTCATCAAAAAATTCTCGATTGATATTGATATTTCACCGAGGACCAAAGTGTTGAACCGAGAGACTAACAGCCCGACAATTCACTTTATTGCAAACCTGAATAGTGTACATTTTGTTTCTGTTGTTGCTGCCGGGGAAATATGACTAATATTAATAACACGTATTTCCATCATACTTTGATACTCTTTTGCTGTACACAGTTTAGATAAATCGTCTTGCTAGGTACAAATTTAGTATTCATGTTTTCAGCAACATTTTTTGACACTTCCCTCAGTATGTTGGGTCACGATTAATTCATATGTAGCCAGAACATTATGTTTAACTGCATGTATTGCAGCAACTCAATAATGCATGTCGCTGATATGTAGAAAGACGTAAGGCCCATGATAACCATCGGGTGGCATGTCATGTTTTACGTTGGTTATTGCATCATTTTATCAGCTGTGGGATTTGTTTAATGATGTAATAGCTTCAGTATAGCTGGATGTGATAAGATATTGAAGATTAGCTGTCTGTGTAATTGCCTGTAAGAGTTCTCCTAGCGTGGAGCTTTACATTTGCATTATAGGCAGTTATCACATCACGCAGTTTCCACAAATTTCAGTTCTTATAATGAATGCAGTGCAGTCATTGCAATGTGTATAGATATGTAGTTGTAAGAATCAGTTCACTTGTTACAGTTAATGCATTATAAGTTCAATTTTAGGACTTATTAAGGATTCGTTTTGTCAGTCGATACTGATACTAATTCTCTCCTCCTCTTCTGTTCTCCCTCTCTGCCTTCCCTGTTATCTCCTGCTTCGACACTTTGGATACTCCATCAGGTAAGACATCCATCCTTTCCACAACTCCACTGGCACTGAATAGCTTGCATATTTAACAAGCTCTGCTGTATGTGTACGTGTTTTTTTGTTTTTTTTTGGTTTTTTTGTTACATAGCCACGCTTTCTCTCACACCTCAGATGGAAGTCAGTCTTATATATGAATATGCATGCGGTCCCCGAGCTTTCTGTACTGAAGCTTGCTTCCCATCTTGGGCCCTGTTTCTCTTTTTCTGTCATTGCCTCTTTCTCAGCCGTTCACTCAGTCAAACACTCTCGATGCAGGCAGCCTGACAGTAAGTCATGAAAGTACACCATGGATGCTATTCACAAAGAATATTCAATGTGAAGATGAAAGTTGATATGACATTGTACAAAAGTCTGAGGACAGATTAAAGATAAGCGTGTGTTTGTGTGTGTGCATGTGTATGAATAATTATAATTCAGTTTGACAGGTTGTCTTAGCTCCAGGAGGGTGTAGCAGTTATTCTGTGTTACTTCACGGTTCTTTGAAGGATCATACATGTGTTTCATAATTTAAAAACAGTATGTAACATGTATATGTGTCAATCTGTAATACTTATATATTTTATGTGTGTACCTGTGGAAAGGGTTGTTGTGAAGTATAGAATCAGATGCACACAGCAGTATGCTTATATACAGTATGGGAATGTTACTGTCCAGGATGGAGGGCTGCAACTTACATCAACACCTCTTATAGTGATGGTGTCAAAGTACAGGCATTTAGGGAAAAAATAGCTCAATGATTTTTTGCTGTGTAGTAACAATTATAATAATAAACAAATGCTGCTATTGGTCTCAATGAAGAGCAGGAAAGAAAGTCCACCTTAAATTTATTCACATTTATATACAACTACATCTAAACAGCAACACTATAAATGTCGACAAAAAACAGCACCTAAATAGTCAACCTAACTTTAACAGTAAAAGCAAAAGTGTCAACTCAGATGGGCATAAAAACAGAGGAAATTATTGAACAAGGTTAAATATTGACCAGGTATGTGCAGTGATCGTCCCCTGAGGAACCAAATCAGTTCAAAGTTGCAGCCTTTTCAAGATTGTGGTTTGAGAACCAAATTGGCATGAATTATCTGAAAGAACCAGGGTCTTATGCAAGGTACAGTGGGGATTGTTCAGTACCTGCATGTGCCCAGATCTGACTTTGTGCATTTGTGCATAACTTTGTGGATCTTTATTTGAATAAGTAAAGAAGACCAAGAAGACTGACTTTCAGTACTCAACAGGCTTTAATACTCAGTGCTCTGGTCTGGACACAATCTGGTCTGTATTCAGAGAGTATTGAGGGGTTGATACCCAGCCCGATCTATCAGGGAGTGAGATTTCCAAGATATTTTACTAGCGTGCCCACCGAGACGATGAACCTGTTTTCGTTTTGAACACTCCATGAGCTTTCCTTAAGATTAAGAAGAGGAAGAAAGGAAAACATTTGAGGATCGGTGAGAGAAGAGTAGGGGAGTGTGGCACTTTAGCTAAGTTGGAGTGATGAGCTGAGAGAGTGAAGAAAGAGAAGAGACATGGAGGTGGAGGAACGAGGGAGTGAAGGAGAGGTGAAGACAAGGTTGAGATGAATGAACTCCTGGTAGCTGCCGGCTAGACTTGCGTATGTGTGCGTGTGTGTGTGTCAGTGTGTCTAAGTTTATACACAGTGAGTGGTGTTGTGTTTCTCGTCTTCCTACTTCTCAGAAACTGCCAGTCTGTGTCTGTGTGTGTGTGTATGTATCTCCACTTCACCTGAGGTGTGTGTTGTATCATGAATTATAGATGGAAAGTGAATCAATAGTGCACTGAATTACTGCCAGACAGCCTGTGTGTGTGTGTGTGTGTGTGTGTGTGTGTGTGTGTGTGTGTGTGTGTGTGTGTGTGTGTGTGTGTGTGTGGATGCGCTG
Source organism: Macquaria australasica (assembly GCA_005408345.1). Lineage (NCBI taxonomy): Eukaryota > Metazoa > Chordata > Actinopteri > Centrarchiformes > Percichthyidae > Macquaria > Macquaria australasica. The sequence continues at coordinate 260,359 of SEMN01000358.1, read as the reverse complement.
ATGTTTGCACGAGTGTGGTTGCATGTTGACATAATTTGTTGTTTTACATTTTGTAGGTTCAAATGAATACAGCATATTATTATTTATTGATTCTCTCACAACAACTATGGGAAGTGTGTGTGTGTTTGCTAATGGATTATGATCTTTTTTCTTTAATTTCTACTTAAATTATTTAATAAAATCAGCAAATTCTCATTATCTTAACATACAGGTAATACCTTTCTGTCTGTGCATGAATGTGTGTGTGTGTGTGTGTGTTTGTGTTGTACTTGAGTGTCTGCTCCAATAAAACAGCACAGCATGATAAAATGCCGCTCTCACAGCAGAGTGGAAAAAGACCTCTGCAGATTTACTATGCTATTACCACACACACACACACACACACACACTCTCTCTCTCTCTCTCTCTCACTCACACACACACACACACACACACACACACACACTCCGTGAGGAAAAAAGTTGTAATGGCCCAGTGCCCCTCCAAGGACGGGGGAGCAAGAGTAGAGCGGGCAGAGTAATCACAGTTAAAGAGAGTGTGTGTGTGTGTGTGTGTGTCTGTAGGGAGGTGAATAGATGGACTACAGGGGACAGAAAATGGTTTGGTGCTGGAAAAATGGATGGGTATATGAGCAGAGTGGAACATCCTGTCCCATCTACCATCCTTCACACACACACACACACACACAGACACTGGCTTAGCGTGGGAATGTTAGTGTTGTCAAGCAATACAGTCGACAGATGAGTGAATCCAGGATACGGAATGTGTTCCAGTACTCCAAACAAGACCATTTAGTCCCTTTAATTCCTTATTTCCTTCAGAGCTCACTTAACCTGAAGCTCTTCCACATCCTCTACACAGTATGCAAATGTTGTCTTTGAAGTGAAACCTCAAAAATTGAGTCTCAGCTCTCAACAGACGCTACACACATTACTATAATACCCGTGCAGTGTATTGAAATTAAAGTGAATATTTCTATGCTGTTTTATTGTATATTCAAATATTCTTCGATTATTTATTTAATGCTGTTTTTGAAAATATGAATGTCAAGATACTCATCTACACCACTATAAAGGTGTGTAGTTTAGTTGGTTTTTGTTTCCATTTGCACACATATTGAAAAAATATCTACATCTACATATTAATGAATTTAAGGGAGCCTCAGCAGGGATGTGTGTGCAAATCTTGTAACAGTTAACATAATTGGCTCTATTTTTTGTGCAGGTGCACAAAGTGCAATGTGCAGCTTGCAGGATCCTTGAGGTTCTTTCTTCACCTGCTAGTTCGGTATTTGGGTGACTGAAATAGTGCAGTAAAACTCACAGGAAACATGGTGACTGCCAAAGTGTGAATATGTCCTGAAACATGAATTTGAGTTTAATAGAGACAATATTTTCCCATGGCAGCATATTGGGGTGCTATATGTTCATACTTCACATCCCAGACCAGAATATTAGTTTTCTTACAGGAAAAGTCTCTATTAGCATCCAAAACTGCCAAAGTGTCATGGCAGGGCAAGCACTGCTTTTAAAGGGGATGAAAATAGTGGATGTGATTGACCATAATTTGTGCTAACACACCCACCTAGTATATATGATAATTTATTCCTTCTAATCCCAGACCATATGCAAGAGTGCCAAAGGTGCACCTGGACAAAGGCACACTTGTCTGTGCTTTGCGCTTGTGCCTTCATTCACAAAAATAGAGCCTGTTACTGTAATTTAACTTATTAAAACAAACTGGACATGTCTTTGAACCAAGCATGTGAAGTTTTTGGAGACGGTGCAAACTCACTAGCCTTGCAAAGCCATTCCAAGTTTTGTGAGCTTCAATTTCAGTATGAGATTTGAGTCTCAAAAACATCCACTGCATGGGTTGAGCCCAGCAGCAGTAAGAGCCAATCAGCCTTAGACGATGACGATAAAGAGCAGTAATGTATTTTGACTGTTGTGCCTCTTATCGCCTAAACTGCATAAACATCTGCTTAACTAGAAGCAGACCTTAAGGACAGGTCAGTGAGTGGTACATTTGTTCAGTCAGTCCGTCAAAGGTTGATCCAGTCAGCAGAAAAGTAACTTTGGTACTCACCCACTGATGATGCCCCTAGCCTAGGAAACCTTTTGAGACTGAAGCTCTTTCTGCAGGCACCTGCATTTTGGCAGCACTATTATATACTACTACGCTTACTTTTCATAAAAGACAAATCACCATCCACTAGAGCAGCTGCTATAAGAAATTGAAACCTTTGTGATTTTAAAAAAGTTAATGGAATCGCCTCTTCTGTCAAGCTGCGATGTTTAGCCCGCAAACATCTAGGGCTTATGGGAAATGGTGTTCGTAAAGGCAGCTAAAAAACATAAATATTGATTAGACAACAATGTTAGATTGTTTCTCAAAAAACTACTGTCCTTATTTAAACATATGAAGCGAGCCACACAAAATACTGTTGAGAAAGGCTCTCTTCCAAGGCTGTTAATTTAGTTAGAGTTAAAGGTTGTCTTACTCCTGAAACAGAACCCGAAAGTTCTGGTTTGTCTTCTTGGGATGATATGTACTGTCAAAATGAACATCAAGGCCTAAACATTGTTTGTCTCAGATGCCATGTAGGAAATACCCTGTGTTGTGTGTAATATGGCGCATGCTTCGCGCTCGAGGAACTGCCTGATTATGTAGTTCACTGCGGCAGCTTCATCCACTGTCAGATCTGTGTCTCCTTCCCCCTGAGGAGCAACACCAGCGACGAGGCAGTTTCCAGTTATAGAAGTCAGACGCTCGTTAAGGGCAGGGAGCTACTTAAATATTAAATTTAATTACATTAAATAATGACTTGACAGAGATAACAGAGTCATGTCAATTTTATTTATACAGCCCAATATCACAAATCACAAATTAGCCTCAAGGGGCTTCTCAGATCTGTACAGCATACGACACCCTCTATCCTTAGACATTAAATGCAGATATAATACAAAGAAATAGACAAAGGACAAAAGGGGTTTCCAATAAAATATAACATATTGTGTACATTCAAACTAAATAAACACAAGAAAAAAGGAGGGTTGGATCTCTGAGTCAGGAGTATTTACTGTGGCTGTGATGTGCAGCCACTCAACAAATTTCCTCTTATTGGTCACACCAATGCTCTGACCACCAAACAATAAAGGCTCAATCTCCTCCAATATAGCCTCAACCTCAACAACAGCCACCCCCATTTCACACTCCATGAAGTCTCTTTTGATTCACAGTTTTCTCCATTCTCCCTTACAAATAAATAAATAGATACATACACATATAAATAGATCTAAGCATATCTGTGATCATTTTATTAACCATGCATTGTTCTAGTAGGATAGTGTGCAGATGGTTTATGAAGCAGTTTGAGCATAAGCTGCCTGTTGAATCTGTGCACACTTTTATAAATGTGACCTCTGGTCCACACACTTGCTCTTGTGACCTTTTGGAGCAGCTAGAGTGACACCACCTGAAGGAAACGTAATGTCAAGGGTTTAGTGGAAGTGCTTAGTGTCTTAGTGGAGGTCAAGGAGAAGGCACATAGGAGAACTTAGTAGTCATTGTCGCATTTCTGCTGGTTGTACATTTGATGGAGCAGCTCTCCCAAATGTGTCACCACTGCCAGATCAGAAGCCATGTTTTTAGCTAAGAGCCTCTGCCTCTAAATGATAATAAGAAGAACATGGAGTTGATACTGGAAACAACAATCTGAACGGGTTTGCTTGAGATCACCAAAGCCAGCATGATTCATCCTCTTTGCACCATGGATATCTGTATGAAATGTCATGGCAATCCATCTAAAAGTTGTTGAGATATTTCAGTCTGGACCAAAGTATATCTGTAAGCTATATTTGAAAATAAATCTGCTTTATAACACTCTTAAGATAAGTGAATGGACCAGCATTTTTCAAGCATATACAGTATGTTTTTTAACCTGACCGTGATGTACTGTAATTAGTCCTTCCTTTGGTCGAGTCAAATGAAGATTTGTGAAGTATGGCTTTGAATTACTGTCTCCAAGTAATAAAAGGTAAATAAAATCCGTGCATCAAAGCTTTTGTCTTTATGATGGGGGCCACTTCACTTACATGCAGTAGCTGCATAAAGATTGCTGGTCTCATGGGTGACAGTATTAACTTTTCCCAAAGTACAATACAACACCAGTCTCAGCCAAGGAGGGTGTTATCAAGTTAAATTCCCTGTATTATTAAATATAATGCTATAGTTACTTACAAGTATTCAGGTTAATGTATTCAAACTGAGACATAATAACCCCTCAAAGGTGACATTTAACCAGATGACTTAAAAATAAAATTACTAAAAGAGGGTAAGCCACTGTGCGCTGTAAAGGCTGTTTAAAAGAGTATTTATATGTGGATATATAGATGTTTTGCTTTCATGCAGACAGGAGAAAACAAAGTAACTTCATATTTTTTCGCCTCTCTTAGTTCAGATCTGTCATTGTGACGCCACTATCTTTAACGCTTTTGCCCAAGCATCAGATAAAACACCTGCGCTATATGCTTCAACCTAAAGTGACAAAGAGCTCACTGTCTCTTTTAACACTCACAGACACACACATATACAAAGTATAATAAGAAAACCATTTAAAAGCGCTGGTGTTTGAGGTGTTCTGGAAGAACGATGTGACAATACAGATGACACAGTATTAATTATAGCTCAAAATGAAAGGTGAGGACATACTGTTAATACTTGTAATTTCTACTTTAGGGTTGTGTAATTATGGACAGAGTTCCTTGATAATTGATGGCTGAGTCATGACAGTCTACTAGTTTGGTGTGAAATTAAAGATATATTAACAATGTTTCAGGAGGGTACTGACAGACACAAACATACCAAGAAGGAAACTGATTGAAACAAGCCAAATGTGTCAGTAGAGTATCAAAACTGTCAAGTACTAAAGGTTGGCATTGGAGGCTTAGAGAGCCCCTGATTTAAATTTAAATGTTGCCAATTTAAGACTGTATGTTATTTAGTCAAAGTTCTGGTGTGGCTTCTTGTTTTTAAGATTTAACATTTTTTTAAAATGGCCTCCTTTGTTGAATTAAAAAAAAGACGTTTTGTAAGGAAACATGGTTATATTCCTCAAGTTATCAAAAAAAAGTAACTGTTTTGGTATCAGCACTGAAACTCAGGTTATGCTTGTCAGTAGTATCAAAAAAATCCAAATACCCAGTCTTTCTAAAGGGTCCACAGCGACCAACTTATCGATCCATCAACCACACATGGTCAACCCGTGTGTGTGTGTGTGTGTGTGTGCGTGTGTCACAGGGGCCTTGTTGAAGGGAGCAGTCAGTCCCTTGTTGGACAAGTCACCTCCCTGTACCTTATGGCTGCAGCACACACACACACACACACACGCACACACACACACGCACACACTGAGAGACTTGAACAGATGGGAGTCTCAGTAGTGGTTGATAGAGGGGCCTGTGCGTTTGTGTGTAAGTCCCCAAGGGCAGGGGACATACACTCTCACACACACACACACACACACACACACACACACACACACACACACACACACACTCACCTTCTGTCCATTACACAAATCCACAAACACTAATTACTGCACCATAGGGGTGAGAGACCATTCTGAATAAAAAGTGTGTGTGTGTGTGTCTGTGTGTGTGTGTGTGTGTGTGTGTGTATTTTGGCTGACAATAATATTGTGCCGCTGTCAGCTACAACACTAAAAAACCCTTTTCACACATGTAGAATGCAACAATCCTGGCTTGGTTTTTGCCATTCACACGATCCCTCTCTTTTCACACATGAAGTGACTGTTCTGGATAGATTAGTTTTTCTTCTCACTGTGGTGGCTGCACAGCAGGAACAACATTGGTGAGTTTGAAAGTAATGACACCAACAAAGAAGCGTGTTCTCAGTTCTCTCACAGCCTTCTTCAGTGATGGATGTAAACCTTGCAGGCAAATGGCTGATTATTGCTTCAGCACCCCAACTATATCAAATCTCCGTCTACACAATGCAGCGATAAATTCTCTCCTAAACATTTCACCATTAATTTATGATAGATGTTGTCTATTTGACTCAGGAGATATAATAGGTACGTTTCGGCTTTTATTTAATTCCTAATATATTCATATATATGCTGTTGATTCTGGAGGTAAAGCAGTTTTCCAAGATTGTCATGCTGTACGAAGTTAAATTAAAGCTGAAAACTTTGATTGTGTTGTGTATGTAGAATGCAATTTTCTAAGGCGGATTTCCAAGGGATTTTTTTTTTTACCCTGCTCTGCAATGAAAAAAGATATTCAAGGATAAGACAGCTTAAAATACATCTCTTCAACAAAATTGCAGCTGGAATTGGTTTATCCACAGTATTTCATTTATATAATGGTTTATTTAATGGATTTTGTTTCCCTGTGCATATAAAAGATAATTAAATGTTGAATTTATTACAGTGCTGTCTTGAGAAGGTGGCACAAGATGCACAACTATATTTATACAGTATATAAATTATATATAAATATATACTTGTGTATGTATAAACAATGTATGTATATTCATGTTTATACAATTACACGTCTAGGCCATTATGCGTGTTGTATGTGTTAATGTTGGTGCTTTATGTTCTCACATTAGCCATGAAGGAAAAGTTACAGAAATGTTACTAGCACCTGGCAAATTATTAGAGTGAATTTTACAGTGACTCTGGGTCCTTTTCAAACACGATGCCAACAAGTAAACTTGCCAGAACATTTATGGAGTAAAGTACATGTGTTAAAGGGCCTTTACAGTGCTGTGAAGACACTAAGCAAAGCACCAACCCTGCCACTGTGACTCAAGTAGCTCAGCAGGTGGAACAAAAGAGGGAGAGACAAAAAGAGTGAGGGTGAAATAAAAGTTAAGATGAAGAGAGGGAAGAGGAAAGGTACATACTGCATTATATAGTTCTAGCACATCTTTGAAGTCTTACAGATTTTCCCCTGAAATTCAAGGTCTAATAGTGTCTTATTTTATTCTATTAGAAGAGCCGACTCTCTGCTAAGGTGTCAGTACGTCTGAGCAATAATTCACACTTTAACCTAGAAGAAGAGTGTTTCCATTTGATGGCGGAAGGCATCTAATGATTCTCCTGTTTGGTGGGGAGTGATACCGGTGCACATTAAGTTTTGTTTCCAGTTGGAAAAAGAAATGAGAGTTAGAGGGGAACTTTCTTGCAGTGACAGATGTTCAGATTACATTATGGTGTGTGTCAGATGCTTCCAATGGCAGGTCTCTTGTGATGGATGAATTATCCACAGTAATAGCTAGAATAATACAACATCAAACAACAAAATTGGCCCATTGTTTAGATTCAGGTGGGATCTTTTCTTTTTTTAAATGTAGGCCTCCTTCATGCAGTCTGACCCTCCTGCCCCAGGCCCAGTGAAGAGAGAGACAGCAGCCTGCCCCTAGGTTTAGCTGATGCCCCTTTCTCCTCCCGGCGTCGAGCAGCAAACCCAGCAGTTCCTTGATTGAGGCCCTCCAGCAGCCTCTAGGAGGTCACCTTAGTCTGTTGGCCCAGAGGAAGAGAAACAAAGAGGGAATATAAGTGAGAGGGAAGACAGACAAGGAGGGAGGCTGGAAGAGAGAGAGGTGAAAAATAACAGGAAAGTGAGAAGGCACAAGAAAAAAACAAATTAGTACTGTAGTAAAAAAAAAGTTAATTTCCATGACACAGGGTGGCCAGGGATTGGGACTCAGGCCATAAAGTCACAAGTTTGCTTCTCTCCTAGCTGGCTCTCTCTCTCTTCCTCTCTTCTGCTGTATATTTTCTCAATATCTTCCTAAAGAAATGGTTTTACATGTTTGGTATGGAAGAACTTGACTGCACAGAGCCCTGACCTCTACCCCAACACCTTTGGGATCAACTGGAACAATGACTACAAGCCTTATCAGTGCCTGACCTCACTCTTGTGGATGAATGGGAGCAAATCCCTGAAGCCAGGTGTCTTGTGGAAAGCCTGAAACCAGAAGAGTGGAGGCTGTTAAAGCAGTAGATTATTGCCCATGGTTTTGAAATGAGATGTTCAACAATGGCCTGTTTACACTTAGAGATCAAATTGCTCTCTGCAATCTGATCTCAAAAAAGTGTAAGTGTAAATGCATCCAAGAAGTATTGACATCCAGTTGCTCAACCATCTTGGGAGGTGGTTTGACTCATTCTAGACGTTGAAAACGTGTAAATGCATCTGACACATACGTAAGCTTGACTTCTCCCAAGTGTAACTACATCAGGAAGTAGTCTGTGGAAAGTGTGAGAGAGCATTGATCTGTATGGGTGAGGGAGCGGTGTAAGTAAGAGTCAGTGAAGACGATAAAACTTTTGTCTATCCATGGGAGTCCTTAATGTGTTTGTGTTAGTTCATGGTTAGTTGTTAACTGTCACTATACTACTAAAGTGCACGAGTTATTCATCTGGCATTTATGGCAGCCACCAAACAGTTCCAGGTACATTACCAACACCTGCTGGACGTATTTGCATGTAAACTTGTAGCTATTACAATTGCATTTGTGATCTGGCCAACAGATATATATATATACACATAATGTGGCTTAGTGTAAATGAAAACATTTTAAATCGCATCTGGATTTTATCCGGATATGAGACAGTTAAAATGACAAGTGTAAATGGGGTCAACGGATGTAATATTTGGGTTCACATACATATAGCAGCATTAGTACTGTGTATTTTGTTGTTTGTGTGTGTAAGTGTGTGTGTTTCCTCATATTGCGTCACCACTGATCTCAGTACAGGCAGGCAGTGGAGCCTCTGGCTGTTCTCTTCAGTGTAGCGTCTGGGGAGAATCAGTTTGTATGTGAGTGTATGAAAAGAGTGTGTGTCTGTAAGTGCTTGTGTGTTAGTGTTATTGTAACACCTTCTCTGAGAAGAAAAGAAGTTGTTTTTCTTTCATGCATTCTCTCTTCTGTTACGCTGCTGTTTGTTTACCTGGATCTTCTTTAAGATATATTCCCTTTTAATACCTGTCTCCTTCAAGAACATGTTCAGTATACTAAGTGTATACTGAACGCTGCAGTGTTTGTTTGGGTGTGTGGTGGAGAATGTGAAAATAGGTGTGATGATGAATATCTATGTGTCACTGGTTGTATAGAAATGTTTCTTTTATGTCTTCTGCAGATTAAAAACTATATTAGCTTGTCAATTTGGCTCTTTTATTGGAAAACATCTAATCTAACCACATCTAATATGAACCTGAACAAAGTTAGCATCCTCACCAGTTGATAATCCATGTAGAAGACATGGAAATAAAGAAACAGCATTGTTCTTGTATTGTCTATTGTCTATGTCTATTGCCTTATAAGTCTAGAGCTAGTTAGTCCTAGCATTATGAGTATGATAAACAAAATGTAAGATCAGCCTGTTGTTTCACATAACCTTGTTCAGCTGCTTAGCTTATATCCTTGTTCGTATTGTTCGCTGGGGTTGCTGGAGTGTAAACTCCCCCAGATCCAATGAAAAGCAGGACAGAGCTGCTAACGTTAGCCAGGATCTGCTTTCACACAGTGGGGAAAAAAACACACAAAGGATGTGCTAGTCGTAAACAGGGCTTTTTAAATGTAGCTTGTAACCCCACAAACTAATGTAACCTAATTAGTTCATCATTATGATCTGCTCCTTAGCCTTGGACACTGGTTAATACTAACAATTCCAATGTTGTTAGACCAGACACACACACCGTTTAATTAATTCCTTACACTTTTGCTCTTGTGTTTGTGGTTTTGGAAAGGCTTAAAAATACTACCCTCCGCACTGAGCTGAGTAGCCCTCACTACAGCACTGTGCACACTGCTTCAACATGTGGAGATACACAGTACAAAGCATGACAGGCCTGCTGTGCCTAGTTACGGTCGCTAAGCTGTGATTGGACAGTTGCTGTTCAGGGAGGGGTTTAGAAAACAGTCAAGTGAAAATTGATCAATACTGTACTTGTTGTTAATAGACCTTTAACATGAATTGAGTTCAATGCAACATTTTGACCAATTTTTTACACAAGTGTCAAAAATCAGTTTGTGTGGGATAAATGGGTCAGTGTGTGTCCGTCACTGACATGTGATAAGCGAGACACCACAGACCTGATTTTGGTGAAACTCCAGGGAGTCATGCATCACACCGCTCTGGCACTTTCAAAATTACTGTGTTTGGCCCAAGGTGGGGGCAGCAATTACCTGGCAAACATTTTAATAACCAGTCATATCTCACATACTGCTGAAGGGAATAAAATGAAACTGGGAGCACATATCCAACTATCCGTGCTCTACAAATTTGTCTCCAGGGCCAACAGTTTGCAACATACTGGATTTTCCACTGTTTTGAGTTGCTTAAAAACCACTTTGCCCCCCCTGGCTTTTTTTTCTCCAAATTAATTTACTGATCACTGCAGGAGTCACTGCCTCATTTGTACCTTCCTTCAAATATGGGGCGCCACCAGTGTACAAATGAAAAGAGTAGAGAACAATGCGAATAGACCCATACAACATATTTTATATTGTTACATAACAGACTTGAAACGGATTTATTCCAGACGTGGAACAAAAGGCACACTTTCCAGCTCCTTAATAGGAAGAATATAATAAAACTGCAGTTCACTGTAAACTGAGGAAATTGTCAACCCCAAGGTTTGTGAGGTGTAGTTATCTGGCATCATTTTGACACAGTGGCACTACTACTTGACAGCAATGCTTTTAATCCTCCGTAGAGGTCTCAAAATGCACTTAATGCTGCTCTATGCAAGATTTTTATGTAAAAATACACCTGTCACCTAACCTTTTACGTTAATCACTATGTGGAGCTGCAGTAGAGAGGAACATCCTATTCTCACTGAGACCCTGTTTTCTGCTATAGGGTAAGATAACTGGCAGGTAATGTGCTCACAACAATTCAGGGGCAAAATACACAAGTGTCTAAAACAGCAGCATGCGAGTGCTCTAACCTCGTGCTTCCTGACCTTTTTGGCTCGTGTTCTGTCCTCTGATCACACAGGATATGGTGGATATGAAAATCATGCAGGTTATGGTCTTGGTGTAGATATGAGAGTGATTCCCTTCTTAGATTGTTTCATTTGAAGGATTTTAAGAGGCCTGAAGAGATACAAACATCCAGTATTTCATAAGAAAAAGCAACAAAAAAAAGAAGAAAAAGGAAAATAAAGAGAATTTTGTGCACTAACCAGAGTACGCTGGAGTCACCAGCAATGCCAGAACCTCTTCACCATCTTCATACTGACCGGACGCAAGGATTAAAGACATCACTTGTAGGATTTTAGATTGATCAGATAGATCAAGATTGATGAAAATTGAGACTTAAATCTCACTGTCACTTCAGGTCAGATGAAAAAAAACAGACACAAAAAAGTTTGACTCAGCACTATATGGAAGAACATGTTGTTCCTCACCATCGTAAGGAAGATATTTACTGTTTTGTTTTGATGCATGTATAAATAGGTGCTTTGTTTGCACAGTTAGTGTTTGTATGTATGTGTATGTTTTTCAGAATATCCCAGCGCTGCCTTGCGGTAAAGCCCTCTACTCCTACGAAGGAAAAGAACCAGGCGATCTCCAATTTTCCAAGGGTGACATCATCATCCTGCGACGCAAGGTGGATGACAACTGGTACCACGGCGAGCTCAACGGTTGCCATGGTTTCTTGCCCGCTAGTTACATCCAGTTGCTGCGTCCCCTGAGCCAAACACCACCCCAGGGCAAAGCGCTGTACGACTTTGAGGTCAAAGATAAAGACCAGGATAAAGACTGTCTGGCCTTCAGCAAGGTAACACGCCACACACGCACATACAGACACATGCTGTACACACACACTCACTGAGGATGCTGGTTTCATATCAGACACAGAATTAATGGAATAACATGAACATATGGATTAATCAGTGGAAAGATCGGAGGGATGGCTGTACTCAGAATTTACAACAGCATTAATAGTGTAGTAGAAGAAAACACTTATCTGTGGTGTTAAACCAGGGTGGTTCTTTGTAGCACACAAATAATTTATCACTACTGACTCTTCAGATCGTTTCTCAGAATGTAAACCACAGCAAGTTCAAACAGGGTAAAAAGTGCATGCTCTGCATGGTCCCTTCCCAAAGGAACTGCAGTTTTCACATTTTACTCCATATTTTTGCTTGTACTCCAGTTTTTATATTTTGTAAATAAAATGTGATCAGCTTTCACATCCAACTAAATACAGCTAGTCCACAGCTAGAACATACAATCTGTAGGCTAATGCTGCTAAAACAATGACTACTTTTCCCTGATAGTCATTTGTGTGATTGTTTGACATAAGGTGGTAATATATGTGTTATTGACTAGTAGTAAAGCTGTTGCATAAACATGAGCTTTGTCAGGCAGTCCTGTGGTCAGCTAAAATGCTTTTAAGTGGCTAAATCTGAACAGACTAGTCCTCTTTGTGGTACAGTTTCAGAGGCTAATGCATTAGTTATTAATGGGAGAAACTCTGAAAATCAGTTGCATAGTATTTGGAAGAGGTAGACTCTCTAGTTCCAGCTGTTTCCAGTGTAAGTTAATATGTTAAGGCATTTTTTTAAAAGATATTTTTACTAGTGGTGTTTTGCTTTGTTGTGCCTTGTTTTATAATAATTTACACTGTTTTAAAACTGAATTTGACAGAGTGTCTGTTACATGAGGTATCAGTCATGAGCTCTGTAAGTCAGTGGGTCTGATATGAGGTATTTCAAGGATGGAGATAACATACAGTAGCAGCTGCGGTTTCCCGATCACTACCAGTCTACTCTGACTGAAGACATTTTTAAAACTAATATGTTTGGAATGAAGATGCTGGCAACTGATATTTTGTGCTAGTATTTAAATTCTTCCATTTTTAAGCCAAAAAGTTGGAAGAAAAAAAACAAGCACAATTATGTATTGTGCAATGCATTATGTCTGCCTATATGTTGTGCTGGCTGACACTGTGTACTGAGCTTTTTTAAATGTTTAAAGTGAAGTGATGATTTCTCTGGTGGGGCATCTGATATCAAACTACTAATAATAAATATATTTTCACTAGCTGTAGTCGGGGGGGAACCTCACTCTAGATGTCTTCATGGGTCCTCTTGGTTCTTAGTGAGCAAGACCCCAACCCAGAATCCAAGATGTTGTGTTTAATTATATTCAGTGTAATCGTGTAAGGTAGGGTCTTGTAGGGTTGTGGGTCTCAGTGTGTCAACATGTCTAATACTGGAAGGGATCTGAGCGAACTCGCTATCAGCTCTGTGCGTCATCATCATCGCAGGAGAAAAACGTGTTTTAGACAGGAGGTGGAAAGTGTGAACTGGAGAGTGTAAGAAAAAATGTCATGTACTTCTGCTCTTTTTGACCAAGGCTGCTTGTTAATCAGTAGAGCAACATGCTGCTGTCTGTACTGGTGTCTGTCTCTATTTGGATCTGTTGAAGTCAAAGGCATTCAGGATTGGGAGTAATTATCCTCGGGTCTGACTGTCTTCAGGTCTCTTTCGGATTGGGTCTCTTTCTGTTTTTGAAAATTGATTACGTCAAAAATGTCAAAAATAATGAAGTCACATTCGGGTAGGTGTTAGAAGACAGCCTCCATTATATCAGAGGTGGATGACAGGAGTGGTTGACATCTCAAAATCATCCCAATTTGTCAGTCACTAAAATTATAGTCCTTACAGTCCTTCAGAAGTGTGCATCCACTAGGTTGGGTTTGGTGTAAACAGTCATTTGTATTCCGTGTACTGTTCTGTTCCTCAAAGCTTATCATTTTGTTCCTGCTGTTACACAGACTCATTTGTGCTAGGACTGAACGCTCGACACATCCACTCTGTCTCTGCACTCTAATTGCATGTCTGTAGAGAGAGGAACATTATTAAATAACAGTGTACCGTACACTTTCACTGTAGGTGTTTTAAGACTGATCCCAGCAATGCAAAGCATAGTCGTACTGTACTGTAGACACCTTGTCTCAAACACACTGCGTTCTACATCCAGATTAACAGATAACGATGAGACGTTCATAGTTCACATTAGTTTGCGTTTTAGGGCTAAATCAATCAACAGGTTAAAGATTGAAGATTACACGAAGGCATAGAGGCATGCCCCTGTGGTGTGCTGTATGCGTGTTGTCATGCAGAACCAGTGTGTGTGATACTCTCAGTGTGAGAGGTAATTACTCAGTATGACTAATACACAGTCATTTACCAGCATTATCACTGCTGTTCCTAATGGTCTCACCAAGACCTTCGTATTCACGTGAGGAGAGGAGCAACAGAGGGAAAAATTCATTCATGATGAAGCCTGTGGGTGCGTGTGTGATGAACTAGGAACGTAACGTGTTTCCATGAGTGTCGGATATGATATTGCTGAGAATATTGTACAATATAAAAGAGATTATATAATTCTGTGTATGTACAGTGTATATACAGTTGGCATAGGTAAGCATGCTAACCTATGCCTACTTTGAACTACATCTTACACAGTATTGATATTGTGTCCAGTACACATGACTGATACCTAGAGCAAAACAACAAAGTGCACAGTGTGTGTTTTTGATATTGTAAAGCATGACTGCTGATTGAAGGTTAGCTCATAAATGCCTGTTTGCTTGGGTTGCTGTACTGATGTTTACACAGAGTCTTTTTGAGTAGCTCTGTGTGATGACGCATCAGTTTTCACTTTAACACACAAAATTGTCCTAAGGTAGTCATTTTCACTTTTCCACACAGTTTCATTTTCACCAAAACAACTTAAGCTCACATTTTTTACGATTTGAAGGCACCAAAACTGCACACTGCTGCCACAGACCTCTGCAGAATAAGGAAGCATTCACCACTTGGTCTACACAAGTGATAATAACTGGACTGAAAAGCTGTTGATTGGTTAGCATTTCAAATGAAGGCAACTGAAATGAACTGAAGCCATTAGCTGCCTGTCAGTCTAGAAACGTATTTATGCCTCTGAAAAGGGTTGGCAATATGTGCGATTTGTAGTTAACGGGGCTACAACGTGCAAGAACACCAGTGTGTGTGTATGTAGACTCACTCATTTCCTCTCTGTCCAGGATGAGGTACTGACAGTAATCAGGCGAGTGGACGATAACTGGGCAGAAGGCATGCTGGGAGACAAGATTGGCATCTTCCCCATTCTCTACGTGGAGGTAAACCCACAGACATTACACACACACACGCACACACACAGAAGTTATTAGCGAAAGAGCTGTAAAAGCAACAGCGATGTCTCTAATAACTCAATGATATCTCACTGCTACTTTTGAGAGAAGAGGCAGAAACTTCTCATTCTTGAAAGTATATCCTGCCTACTTTGACAAGAAATAACGTTTTGTTTCTAGATATATCATCTGCATTGAGGATAACCATTGAAAATGTGACAAAAACTCGGAATATCAGTGCTGTTTAGAAGCCGGCTTATTCAGATTTTTTAAAGAGTGGATGAGTCAATGGAATCACCAGTAAAAAGTAATATCCTAAAGACAGTATGGTCAGATAATGAATTAATGCTCCCTGGCTTCAAATATACTTCCATCCATAACGTTTGTCTTGATACACGGTGAAAACATAGCTCTTGTCTAAATTCACTGGCGGTGGCAACTAGCAGTGTATTACTTATTGTTTGCTGGTAATAGCCTCCATGCCACCTATGCTGAGAAGAGGGACACATTGAGCCTCATTTTGAGATCAAGATATAACTAAGGAGATGGTGATATAATGATTGGATGATTTTAGAACCATGTGTTCAATTCCTTCAGTGTCAGCAGAAGTACTGTATGTAAGACCAACCAGACAAAGACAATCCCAGTTAATGCTTCTCCTCTTTGCAGCTGTATTGTAACACAAATCCAGTGATTCTTGCAGGTTTTCACATTGCAAGATACAGTACAGTCTGGCTAACTTGTATATTCAGAACATTTAAAAGAGGTGTCTTGGTGACACCTCAGCAGTACTAGATGGCTAGAAAAACACAATTGTTATGCTGCATTAAATTGATCCTATATTTAAGGGAAAAAAACAACCCTCAGCTTCACTTTTTGTTGATTGTCTGTTGTCATTACTATTCTTTTTATCTTTCTTTTGTACTTCAACAGCACTTCATTCAGATAACACAGCGACTGTGTTTGCAGTTGTTCTGAATGGGATGCTATCCAACCTGCTTTTAAAACCCTCCTAATGACCCGGGTTGAGCAGAGGTTGGACACTGTCTGACATTTAATGTTAGGCATTGTAATTGCACTCAAACAGCAGGTGTATTGTGTGTTCATTATTCTCCGGTGCTTGTATGTTAAACTGCATTGAGGTTCCACATGATGTTTCCGTATCAGGATGTGATATTAATGCCGTCTCTGTAGGAATACACAACCAAAACATTCAAATTGGACCAGAAATACAAATTGCATTAGCAATGCCGCTTGAAACTAGACTGAGGTGGCGTTTCCTTTAAGGGATTTGCTCTCAGTAAAAGGATAAAACCCCAACATTTTACCTTCTTTCATAGTGCCATGCCTGTCAAGAGTGAAATACAGTTTACTTTAATCCTTGTACAACTGAAAAAAAAATATAATGCACGATTTGCTCTGGGTCACATTTAAGGCTTTTAGGCCGTGGTAAAAAGGCATTGGTAGAAAGAGGAAGGATGTGCGTTTCCTTCTTTCTTGCTGTTGTTAAGGCTTCTCTTCTCCCTCCACCACCACACATTTGTGAACACACCGATTCTCTCGTGGCCCCGTCATAAAAACAAACGATGAAACCTTCAAAAATGACAGGAGGTTCACTCAAACCAGGACGTGCTGCTATGTATGTGTGTTTGTCAAGACAGTAAGACTCCATCAGGTCAGATCCAGTGTACTTAGTGCATTGTGGATTCATATAGTCTAGCTTAGAGAAATTCATTACGGTAGAGATTAGAGAGCGAGAGAGACTAATGGGATGACTCATCCTTCATGCTGCTTTCAAACATTATATTGCTTCCCATGTGCTATTAAGAGAGCATACATTCAATAACAAACACTCTATACGACAAAACGCATGCATTGATATCACATACATATAAGATCACTGTTCTGCTCATGTTTTTTTTTCTGTTTTGCCATCCTCTAATCATACTGCCCTCTCAAAACACACTCTTTCCCTCTACTGGCTTCCCAGTCATGCCCCTGAAATTAGCTGTTTGACCAAACGACTCTCTTAGGTGATGAAGATTAAGCCATCAGCCGAGAAAAGTCGGGACAAACACACACAGACACTCAGGGGTTCCTATTAGATAGAGATGCATCAATAATTTAGGTCTCTCCATCACTCTGACACAGCGGGGGTACAGGGGCATGTCGAGTGTGTGTGTGTGTGTGTGTGTGTGTGTGTGTGTGTGTGTGTGTGTGTGTGTGTGTGTGCAGTGAGCGCTTAATGAGGAGGGCCCAGCTGGACTTCTGCTGATCTGTGTGTGTGTGTGTGTGTGTGTCTCGCTGGATATAAAGTACCTCTTATAGCTGTTTTCTCGCAGCTCAGATGTGAATGCAGACTGCTTGCGTTAATGTTTGGCAGTCTGGATTCATAGATTGGTGATGACGGGTTTGCAGATGATAGGGATGCCAACGAAATAGTCAAAATTACACGGGAAGGGTGTGAAGTGATTGGCAGCCGCTCCGTTTGAACGGGGCGCTGCTGTCTGTCCCCGTAGCGGGCATTCAGACCGAAAATAGCACGGAGTTAAAAAAAAAAAATGCAAAGGAGGTGGGTGCGTGTTGCTAAAAGTAGTGGTGATGGATGAAATACAATTTGAAATACAAACAAAGAATGCCAGTGTGAGTAATGCATCTGTGAGTGTGAAGGCTTATCAGAGGCCAAAACACCACACAGCGGTTTATTATACTTTGAGGAAGGATTGTACCTCTCTGGGAAGTTATCACAGTGACAATCACTTTACCCTCTGTCTCTGTGATCAGGAAGAAATTTACAACTTGCATTACAAAGGCCAGCACTTTGCATTGCTGGCTGACGTAGTCCAACATTTTTGTCGGACAACCCTGCATTTTTTGTTGGAGCCCTCTGCAATGGGACCTCTGATGTGCCAACCCAGTGATCTCATTGAAGTGAAAGGCTGCTGTTTTTGACACACTGCTGAACACCTTTAGAAACCTATTAGAAACGGGATAAAACACACAAAGCTTGCAGAGCCAGGTAGTGGTCTAACCTTGTCATACAGATGCCTTTACAATACCTGCATTGTGATACTATTGCCAAAATAAAAATATATTTGATAACTCGCATTAATATAAACGCATTTGTTTTCAATTTTTCTTTTTTCAAAATGAAATGTTGTGTCAACAACACAAACAGATATACAGTTTTTAATATTTCATACTCTAAA
Source organism: Macquaria australasica (assembly GCA_005408345.1). Taxonomy (NCBI): domain Eukaryota; kingdom Metazoa; phylum Chordata; class Actinopteri; order Centrarchiformes; family Percichthyidae; genus Macquaria; species Macquaria australasica. Next base: position 241,939 of record SEMN01000358.1, on the reverse strand, counting down.
GTATTGAGGTTTTATGGCAAACTGATGCAAGTTTTTTGCATCCGCGTGTCTATATTTTCTGGTGTACTCTAAGCTTTTAATTAAGGTGTGTTAATTACAGTTGCTAACTGCAAAAAAATTAACTATTTAACGTGAGTTAAGTTAGGTTTTGGCAGTTGTAGGTGGATGTGATGGGTGTGGGCGTGCTTGGAGTTGATTTTCTTTGGGTCCAGGTGGGCGTAGCAGGTGTATCTGCATCTTTGTGAGGTGAAGGTTTGGGTGGTTTGTTGAGTTGATATGCACCTGGAGTGGATTTATGTTGTTATAAATATGCTATACTAGACTTTGGGTGGGTGTGCTGAGTGGGTTGGATTGAAGTATAGGAGCGTTGTTGGGAAGTATGGTGTGGGTTCAGCTGGATGTGATGTCAGCTTAGATGAGTTTGAATTAAGTGCAGATGGGTTTGGGCAGATCTGAGGTTGATTCATGCAAAAAGGAGAAGAATTTGGAACAGGCTTGTTTGTTTTTTGTTTTTTGTTGTGGATAGGTTTGTGATGAGATTGGGGCAGACATTATAACCCATGTCAAGGACACCTCTGTCTCTTTCTTTTACGTTCTTTCTCTGTTTCGCTTTATGTATCCCGCTGTCTCTGCAGCAGGAGGGAGTTGGCACACACCTGCCACTGGTTATGTGTGTGTGTGTCTGTGTGTGTGTGTGTGTGTGTGTGTGTGCATGAGCATGCATGTATCTTGCTGGCTTATCCTTTTCGCAGTGCAGATATCAGCTCGAGTCTCAGTGTTACCTGGAGAGAGCACTCACCCTCCAAAAGACACAGAATACAGAGAGTACAGTTAACTCAACACATAATAGATGACCTTGGAGATTTCATTCAGCCAAAAGCACCAAGTGAAGAATTGTCTCTATCAACAATGTCTCTGTCTCTCTCTCTCTCTCTCTCACACACACACACACACACACACACACACACACGCACACACTCCCTTATCTCCTTTACTGCAGCATGACCAGACAATATAGCAGTGGTAGTTAAAGAGAAACTGACACAGCAGTCATTGGTGTGTGTGTGTGTGTGTGTGTATGGATGCACAAACTTGAATGCATGGGTAAAAGTTACTTGATTTGTTGCAATATACTATGTTTTTGAGTGTAAGAGTGTGTCGCCTCCCTGACCTCCTGTGTGTATGCATGTGTGTGTGTGTTTGCATGTGTGTCCTCTAGTCCGTCTCATGAGAGCAAACAGAGTTATATCTGCAGCATCAATCCATCATGCTCATTAGCATATGATTTGGCTTTGATTAGCATATCTATTAATATGGAAATGCGACATCACCAACACTGAGCCCAGACGGGTCGGTCCTGTACACAAGCTCTCTCTCACACACACACACACACACACAGAGAGTGAGAGAGAGAGAAAGAAATGCTCCAGGGATTGTTCAGGAGTTTGAGGTTACGCTAAACTGACATGATTGCGATGTAAATTTGTTACAGGGCTGAAGCTGAAGATGTTGTCTTTTAACGTATTAGTTCATGTGTCCCTGTTTCACATTGAACTCTCTCTCTCTCTCTCTGTGTGTGTGTGTGTGTGTGTGTGTGTGTGTGTGTGTGTGTGTGTGTGTGCGTGTGTGTGTGTGTGTGTGTTTGTGCGCGTGCCTGTTCAGAAGACAAAGTTCAATTACCCACAATATCTTAGAGACCAGGCCCTTTAAGATGTCACCAAGACTATGCCAAGAATTTCCATACAAGAGGTTTAAATTCAATTAAATACATGTACTGTAGGTGTAATATTAAGATAAGATAAGATAAGATAAGCCTTTAATTGTCCCACAGCGGGGAAATTTTCAGCGTTACAGCAGCCAGCAAAAGTGTCATATATAGAAATACAATAATAAAATATAATAAAATACAATAAAAATAAATAGAAAAATAGTCCTGTACACAGTAAAGACAGTAATAATAATAGAGTGACTGAGTGCATTTGTAAGTATGAACAATAGATAAGATAAAATTATTGCACATATATAACATACATGTACATGAAAATATTACACAGCAACAGATGAAGTAAATAACATCATGAATAAAAAAAAAAAATTTAAAAAAGAAAATTTGCTTTACATGTTTGCCACTGCGCAGAGCTAATGCTATCTATACCTAGACTTTCACTGCGACAGGTGTTGAAAGCACCATTGACAAAAGGAGAAACATCTTATCCTCAGGTGTGTCTGCATATAGCATCCATTTAACACAATGCAGGATTTTACCACCACGTTATTCAAAATGTTTTATAATTGCGTGTAATATCTGCCATAAAGGTCGGCCTCATCGGCCATGGTATCGTTTAGGTCAAAACACTCATGTCAACACCCCCCCCCAACCCCCCCCCCCCCCATCGATGAACATACAACACATAAAAGAAAACATTTCTTGAAACCACCTAATGGCACTGCTGAATGAGGCTGGGTAGGTGGAGGGAGTTAAATGGCAAGCAGCAGGTAGTTCAGGAACATTGAGAAGCAGTGTGAGTGTTGCAGAGTTAATGAGCACCAGCCTGCTTGTAGTGGCTGTTTAGATGAGTGATTGGACGGGACATGGAACATGTTTCAATAAAATTACTCCTGTGCCTACCTAAACTGCCGCGAAGCTCCATAATTGTCAAACACACTTAATAATCCCTCACCGAGCTTTACCAGCTATAGACAGTTTTTCCCATTTAAAATCAAGATGTGCTCACAGCCACAGGGCAAAAAACACATATAGGCTTTTTCAGCATTTATAAAATATTGCAACTTGCTGCTTAACTAATGTTTATGGAACACCCATCCTCACATTTCCACATCTTTTTCCGTGCCACTCAGATAAACAAGTGTCTGCCCTAGCTAGCTAATGTGACACATGGAATTACAGTGTGACATGGCAGCTAGTGGCACTCATAGAACTGACCTGGACTACACTAATAATACAATTTCTAGTTGCAGGTGGTGAGAAATGAGCTGATCCCTTCAGTGACACTGACCAGAAATTAACAGCAACCCTCAATACTGGCAGGCGATATGAAATTCATGCTGTTTGCAGGCACAATATGCCAGACAGTAGACACATTTTAGATGTCTAGTGCTCATAAAATTAGAAGTCTGACTCATATTAAACTGCATCAATACTGGATTTACTAAGTCAAATTATTTATCTATTGCTGGGGAACATGAACATGACTGCGCACTGACTAAATATCTGACTACCTTGTTTTTCTTTTCTTTATTCTGAAAAATCATAACGAACATACATGCTACATTTTCTCCTCTGCCCCCTCTATAAAATCTTAATTAGCGGCTGTCAATCAATCGCACACTGAAACTCTAAATGACAAGAGATACACTACACAAATCTTTGTTATATGGCCTGACACTTCTCATTAAAAACAGCCAAAAACTCACCACATTATTAAAATCCAGAGCTATGACCAGACCATTCGACACACACAGCTAATTATGTACTCTGTGCTATAAGGAGTGTTTACTTCTCACATTTATCTGGTAGCACTAAAAGTAAATACAAGACTGCAATCACGTAGCCCTGACATGCAATTAAATTGTTGATTGTTGAGGACAAAAACGCAATAAAGCTAAAAGCTTATTTCCATTGCAGTCCTCGTTAGAAAAGGTTAAGATGACAGATCTTCAAGTCACTCAGTCATTTCTTTTGTGGGTTGTGCAGGTTATTGCACAAATCCTCATCATGTTGCTCTCTCCATAAGCTCTCAGTCCTTCTGTTTTGAATTCTGCATCTATGTCTGTGAATAGTCATTCGGGAATCAATTTATATACTAAGCTTACAGTCTTCAATCTGAAACATTACAGCATCAACAAAATGAAAGCGCAAAGATTAGACATTTAGTTTGCTGTATTGTTCCTGAAAGCATCGTGGAACTGAAAAGAACTGCAACAAGAAAGCTTGGAGGAGTGTGTGTGTGTGTGTGTTATTTGTCATCATCATTTCTTTGTTACCCAGTCAAGGATGTTTTGGATTAATTGAATTGTTGATTTAGGGATTTGGTGATTAAATTTGGCATACAATTGAGTTGGAGGGATTAATTTTGTAAGTGTGTAAATTACTTTAAACATCCTTAAATTCTTACAGGTAAACCAATGTGGAGTACCATCAAACACTGTTCTGTCCTGATGTGTGAAAAAAAGTTAACTTTGAATTATTGTATATCTTAAATAAATAACAGAAACTGTCAATTAAATTGAAATGAAACCAAAGTGAGGAGAGAAAGAATAATCCTGGCAAGCGTAAGGGATGCTCACGTTTAGGTGGGTTATGTGTGGGAGGATGTGTGTATTTGACAAAGAGAGACAGTGAGAGTGTGTGTTACACAGAGGGAGTCTCACTAGACCAGCTGTTGTAAGTGATGATTGTTATGCTGCTGTTTTGAAAAGCTGCCAACAAGAACAAGCAAGGAAAAGCCACACAAACACACTTCTTGTGGGTGCTGGAGATCTTGTTATGGATGTGAACCACTGAGGACTGAAATCTAACACCTGAGCTTCTTCTTTTCTCTCTTGTCTTCCTCTTTCCTTCCTTCTTTTGTTCTGTCAACCTCCTCTCCTCTCCCCTCTCCTCTCCTCTCTTATCTTCTCCTCTCCTCTTCTCTCCTTTCCTCTCTTCTCCCCTCCTCTCCTCCTCTTTTCTCCTCTCCTCTCCTCTCCTCCTCTCCTCTCCTCCGCTCCCTCCTCTCCTCTCCTTTCCTTTCCTCTCCTCTCCTCCTTTCCTCTCCCCTTCTCTCCTTTCCTCTCTTCTCCCCTCCTCTCCTCTCCTCTTTTCTCCTCTCCTCTTCTCCGCTCCTCTCCTCTCTTCTCTTCTCTTCTCTTCTCTTCTCTTCTCCTCTCCTCTCCTCCGCTCCCTCCTCTCCTCTCCTCTCCTCTCTTCTCCGCTCCTCTCCTCTCCTCTCCTCTCTTCTCTTCTCTTCTCCTCTCCTCTCCTCCACTCCCTCCTCTCCTTTCCTCTCCTCTCCTCTCTTCTCTTCTCTTCTCTTCTCTTCTCCTCTCCTTTCCTCCGCTCCCTCCTCTCCTCTCCTCTCCTCCGCTCCCTCCTCTCCTCTCCTCCTTTCCTCTCCCCTTCTCTCCTCTCTTCTCTTCTCTTCTCCTCTCCTCTCCTCCTCTCCTCTAGTTAAATGAAACAGCCAAGCAGTTGATGGAGATCGACAAGCCCACACCAACTAACATTCCAGGTCCAAGCTCTGAGCCAGCCCCGTTGGGCCCCTGCACTCCTGGCCCCTCCCCCAGCGCCTCCCCGTCCAATGGGAATAGCTCTGGCCATCGGAGAGGCGAAGGGAAGAAAAACGCCAAGAAGAGGCATTCGTTCTCGGCTCTGTCTGTCAGCCAGAGGGCCGCCCAACTCAACAACAGACACAGTATGGAGATCTCCCACCCGGTCCTCATCAGCTCCTCTGACCCCAGGGCCGCTGCACGCATCCAGGTACACACGCACACACACACACACACACACACACACTGTAATTAGTATGATATGTAGCAGTGGTGGTATTCAGATCCTGGAAATACCTCTGTGTAAAAAATACTTCAGTACAAATGCATTTTTATTTACGTCAATGTACAGATGTATTACACAATACTTTGTAACACTATTTGGTTATTTTTATCTTTTTAGCACTTTAGCATTGGAAGGTGGAGATGGAGCTGATTTTAACTATTTTATTTAATGTTTGGTTGTTGAATCTTTAACAACATATCATATTTTATATGCTGATCATACGTTAAAACAAATATTGAAAATACTCAAGTACAAGTACCTCAAAACTGTACTTAAGTGTAGTACATGAGTAAATGTACTCAATTACTTTCCACTTCTGTATGTTATATAGCATTAGAATTAAACTGGGTTTACATTAACCTTTTAATCCAGGGTCGTCCACATTCTGTTATGTTGATAATGGTGCACTTACGTTTTGCTAACTGGTCAGCCACAACATGTTGGCATCTTCGGGTCAAAATATTTAAATGGTTTTTTTTAACTTGATATGAACAAACAGTAAATATTTAAATCAAATATCAAATTTTAAACAGTGGATTTTGGCACAAAATATTGCAGGCCAGCAGTTTTCAGTGAAAAAGTATTGATATTGGTAGTACTCAAAAAAAGTAAAACTCTGGTGATACTATACTTTAGACTATACGATACTAAAATTTAGTATCACCTATAGCCCGACCGGTAGTGGATTTTTGAGGCCAATACCAATATCAATATTTTAGAGATATACAGTATTTACAATCCCAGCAGACTTTTTGGTCGGGCTCTAAGGATAACACCTACTGACAGTTCCATGTGAATAAAATCATTCTTCTTTTTGATAGCTATAGACTGGAGACACATTGCTTTTACATTTATTGCCTCTGGTTGCATTCACACCTGGGTTAAATGTGTTTTTGAATAATACCCAGGATGCATACTGAAAAGCTGGAAACGCTGCCGGCACATATTGCAAGTAATGTTTTATTTAAAATGGAAACCACTCAATTTGTATGTATGTATCTGTCTGTGTGTCTTTAGGATGCATCCCACCCGGGTCCCTCTCCCTCCTTGGCAGGGGTACTGGTGCCCCCCAAAGTGGCATCCATAACCTCTGAGCTGCTGGCCCATGCCAAGGTGCAGCTGCCACTCAACATGTGAGTACACCTCAGGGTGCTGTCAGCTCGCCCACCTGCGACCTGGGTTTTTAGTCCCTCCTTCCATCCGCCCATTCTGTTTTTCAGCAGAGTGGATATGTGCTCGAGATCCAAGCCTGATTTCAGAACCCGCCTCCTGGCAGAGTTAAAAATATTTCCTCTTTTGTGCCCAGAGTTATTGGCCATGTTCCACCACCTCTGCAACCATATTCACTCCTCCACTGGTCAAGGATGAAATCCCCCTCAGAAAGGAAAAAATACAGTCACTCACCATTCCCTCAGTTGTGTGATGCTTACATCAGTGTTTTATAACAAGGCTTTCAACAGCACAGCCGTGGCATACATTAGGCATTTTATTGTACAGCATGTTATGTGCTTTCATTTTTTTTAAGAGATGAACAAGTTTCAATCACCAATTGTTGGACAAAGAACAATAAGGGGCTTAGTCTTACCTAACAAATGCAGTACTGGATATACATATAGTTCAGAATAGGTGCAGCGTTCATGCTAACACGCTTTCATGTTTCAGCTTTTTAGGGATTCGGGGAAATTTTTGCTTTATTTAATAGTGGACAGACAGTTGATGGGAAATGAGGGGGAGAGAGAGATAAATGGGGATGGTATGCATCTTAAACCCCCTGGGCTTCCCAGAAACTCTGGCAGGAAGCTTTTTTTCGTTTTCTTTTTTTTTTTAAATGTATCTGTCCAAATTTGCCAAAGTATTCCACATACAGATATTACAGTAGACGGATAAAATGACTCAGTATGAATACACAAGACAAACAATGTAGGGTTACACAGGCTGCAGTTAGAAGTTTGCTATTGACTTAAATTATTTCACAGGTTGATCATTTCTTGAATGGATTAAGAGCCAAAAACCACCTGACACACACTCACAAACACAATTAAATTCTTGTGGAAATGTAACTTCACCAGTCACATCCAGATGGCTGGTGAGATGCCAACACTGAGCAAGACTGACTATAATTTACCTCATAATTAATCTACCAGGTAACTGCCAGAAAGATACGGGTATCTTCAAGGTGAGTGTGTGTTGTGCTCTTGTTCTTCTATCTTTGTGTGGACCAATTTGAGTTTTAGACCTTGAGAGTGAGGACGTATTTGGATATTTTTGGATAGTGACGACATATGGACAGTCCTCACTTCTTCCAAGGTTAGAGTTAGGTTTATGGTTTAGGTAAGGGGCCAGGGAATGCAGTATGCCAAAGAGGGTCCTCACAAGTATAAAAGTACAAGTGTGTGTGTGTGTGTGTGTGTGTGTGTGTGTGTGTGTGTGTGTGTGTGTGTGTGTGTGTGTGTGTGTTCTGTTAACTGTTAAATGGTGTCTTGCCTGCAGGATGTGTGTGAAATACAGCAACATTGTCAGCTTTAATAATATCACCTTCCAAGTAGTGCTAGGTACACACACACACGTGCACACGCATGCCTACACACGCACTGGCTCACACACACATACACTTAATACACACGCGCACACACATGTCCGGAGCGGGCTTGTTCTGCTGATGAGGTCAGACGTTTCCATCTTGACCTGGCAACTATCCCTGTTGCCATGGGGAGACGGGAGACAGTCCCCACATCTGTTACTATGGTAACCGGGAGGCAGTGCATATAGGGCTTGTTTACTCTGTGGTCTTATCGTCTTCTGTCGGAGTCTGGCACTACATACTACGAATGTCTCCCAGCAACAGAACCAGAAACTCATTTATATGTTAACGCAGATGCGATACACAATACTCAGTACATAAACATAGTCACATATAGTGAGATGCTAAGTACTACATTTATCATTGTACCTGTTAGCAGGCAGGTAAACAAGGACATATTGATTAGGCACCCATTCACAGCTTACCACACAATTTAGGAGGGGGAAATCATTCAGTCAGCCTCTGGTGGTCACATTACTACTAATGACTTGAATTCTCCTAAAGGATTTAATAAATCCCAGGCTACACCGCTATATTAAAGCAGTGATACATGTTTGATTTGATGTGAGTGAGCCATTTTTGATTCTGATCATCTTTTTTTTTTTTACAATCATTTTTCTAATAATTGTGTTCCATACTATAATATCTCTCCAAAGGCCTCGTTCTTGTTCATAGATACCAGGTCATTACTGTAAAAGAGAATGTGTTCTCAGGTAACTTACCTGGTAAATAAAGTCAACTACATCTCAAAATACTCTATAAACTGTTACCAGCAGTATAACTCACGGTGCATTCAGTTAAGTTGTTAAGGAAAATCAGTTGAGAGCCTTTAAGAGGAGTCTGTTGGTCCATTGTTTCCGAAAACAATCCTGATTTACCCGTCAAAATGACATTTTGTTGTTGCTGTTTAAATTAAATTAATTTTAGATGCTAAAGGAGACCAATTACTGATATCTGACAAGCGCTCATATTTACAGTTGCTACCTCCCTCCTCTTCCCCATCGTCTTTTTTTAAATTTTTTTAAGAGGAACTGACATAAAACAGGCATGAAAAACTCTGGGAAAATGGATGGTATATTGTGGGAGGTCCAACCTGCACAGTTCCTCTCTTAGACCTGACCTCTCCTCCCATCCTAACACACTGACAGAAATTTCTACTTGTTTTTTGAAGGATTAATTTGCTAATGTTCATTCATTTGTTTATTCATTAATTTGTTTTCATTCTGCTTTTGATTTTACTTTGCATAATACATATTAAGGCTAATCCACAGGGGATGTAATTGGTATTTGGTGAACAGTTTCTCGATATTTCCCGCAGTCTTTATTATTTTATTATTTGACTCACTGTCACACATTGTCTGTTGCCTTTGTTCCCCAGATATCTGGCTCTATACGCCTACAAGCCCCAGAAGGCTGACGAGCTTGAACTTAGGAAAGGGGAGATGTACCGGGTGACAGAGAAGTGTCAGGACGGGTGGTTCAAGGGCACCTCACTGAGAACTGCTGCCTCCGGTGTCTTCCCAGGAAACTACGTCACCCCCGTGTCCAGGTCAGTGAGTTCAGGCTTGGCCATGGGGAGGGACAGTGGAGGGTATTGTGGTGGTACAGCTTCCCAAGGAACTGTGTCATCCCAGCGTCCAGAGAAAAGCAAGTAGCAGTCATATTAGTGGTGTGCAGTTGGTGATGAAGCTTGAAGTACAGTATCTCACTTCCTTTCCCCAAGGTGGAAAAGTGACTGAATTACAAGAGAGACCACAGTTAAAGCACAGGGCACCCAAGATTAATCTCTCCAACAACCATGTCTTGTCAAAGTGTCCTTCTGCAACATATCTAAGCTAACCCTAACCCTAACCCTACCTCATCCAGGTGAGGCGGGCTGATGGGTCGGTAGAGGCGGTCAGGGAGGCTCCTTCTCATTTTGCATTGAAGCCAGTGAAAACTTAAGCATTCATGGCCTTTTCATATGCAGTTTTAAACAGCTGGTATTTCAAACTTTTTCGTTCTGTTCATTTGGTTTGGTCATGTGAACCCAGCAGCGCAATACAATAAGACCCGTAATTTTCTCCTCAAACAAAGGCGGTGGTAGCTAACGTTGTAATTTACATTGTAATTTTTCATGGTCATATCCTGGCTCCAACTGAACCTGAATACAGATCAGGCGGAGCAGTGCAATTCTGGTACTTGTTATGGCATGTAATTGTAGCATGTAGTTGTTTTCGTGTACTCACGGGTTCCTCTTGTCACAAAGGCACACCCCGAAAAGCAATTTTTTTTTGGCTTGAGGTGGCGGAGGTGCAATCTGAGGATGCCTCATGCTGATAATGTATTCTTCCTGCTTCGGCCTCTGCTCCACACTGTGCCCCGCTTTGTCAGGATTCTGCTTTCACCTCTGACTACCAAAACTACCAAAAAGATTTGCTCACACCAGCGCATGCACAAGAAGCATATTCTGAGAAGTCTTTACCAGGCAGTCCTTACCATCGTTACTTGTGGCATCCTAAACTCTGTTATTCATTGCTCTTAAAACCAAATCAAACAGAAAAATGAGTGTGTTGAAATCATATTTGGCAATTTAATTACCCTCATTATTCCTGTATGCGTGCAAACATTTGCAGCGACTGTTCATCTAATCTGTATTCTGCTCCATGATGCAGTCAAAGAAAAAGAGAGAGGGGAAGAAAATGAGAAGCAAGGGAGAGTTAGAATAATAGAAAGGGAGAGAAAATAGGCAGGTTAAAGTAGAATGGCAAAAATGAGCAAGAGAAGAAAGATAATGACAAGATGAAGAGAAAGAAATGGTACTGTAGGATAGACAGAAAGAGTGAGAAAGAAACAGAGAAGAGAGGAGGGAAATGGTAGAAGACTGAATGGGGTGGAGGAAGAAAAAGGTGAAGTAGGTAGAACGAGGTAGAGAAAGACGGGAAGGAAGTGAAATGGAAGATAGTTGAAAGACAAAGTGGCAGAGTGAGGAGGAGGGAGAAGGAGAAAGAAAAAGAAAGAGAAAATTGTACAAAGAGATGAAACGGCTGCCAAAATAGCAGGTGTCCCTCTCCAGTGGACATGAATGGCTGCTTCACATTCTGCAGTTATGCAATCTGAGAGAGAGAGAGAGAGAGAGAGAGAGAGAGAGAGGCAGGATGGGCAAGTAATCAAATGAGAGGCAATTTGTTATTTTTACGCAAGCATACTCTCTCCTTCTCCCTCCCTCCCTCCTTTGTCTGCAGTGCAGCTCAGAAATTTCTCAATATGATAATGAGAGGCTGCCAAAGATGCACACACACACACACACATTGTAGAGGTGGACCAATACAGGCAGCCAAATAGGCATGTCATTCTTTTTGAAATGCAGTTTGAATACATATTTGTTGTGGAATTTATTATCATAATTGATACGAAACATACAGTATGACAATTTGATCAGATTCCATGTAAGAATTCATGAATACATCTGGATTATTGTTATACTGGATTCATTCAAGATTTTCATAATCAAAATTTTCATAGCCATAATAACATAAATGCTGCTTGAGAGGATTTTCCACTCTGGTAAGAATGCAGTTTTTGAGGCAAAAGATGATATGATGTCTGAAACGTTACTGATAGCGGACAAAGATATGTGTTCAAATTGCTGTTCAAAAGCTGTTCAAATTAGAGTATGTGTGCGTTGTCCATAGAGAACCTCAAATCAAGGAATATGTGAATAACTTTGCTGTTTCTACTGGTAGACACAAACACTCACACACACAAACACATATACACACACACACAGAAAGCCATAACTCTGTATGTGTGTGAAGGGAAGTCGATGGGCGGTCATACGAGTGTGAATACCGCCGAGTCAATAAGGTTCAGCTCACTGTTTTGCCATTCAGCACTCTGCAGACAGAAACATGAGCAGCCTGCAGCTCCATATATGTTACAGTGGGACACTATGTCGTGCTCATCCACCGGCCAGATAATAGCACAGAAATCACTCACTTTGACAGAGGAGTACCGTTTGCAGCTCCTGCTCTGCTATTATGGACTAAATACTGGCTATTAACTTTTTGTGCTTGTTAGCATGCTTGTTAGCATGCTAACATTTGCACAAAGTGCAGCAGATGTTAATGAAAATTTCATTAGTGTTGCAAGTATTTAGTTGTACACCGAAAGCCGCTGTTTCTAAAGCAATATACTTTTTGTTAGCATACGACTAGTGCTGACAAAAGCAAAAATCAATAAATATCATCTTTAATCATTTGAAACATTCAATGACAAGCCAGTATCTCTCTCCCCTCTCTCCTCTGCAGGGCTCCATTTGGAGTTGGTGCTTCTCGGGGCTCGTGTTTGTCCAGTCCAGTAGGTGGAGGGTGCAGTCCGGTGGGGAGTAAAATCTCCGACCCTTCGTCCCCAGGGTCCCCGGGGCCATCGTCATCCCGTCCCTCCACCCCACTAGTCACCTCTGTTAACACCGTCAGTCCCGCCTCCTCGCCGCAAACTGCCGCCGCCCAGCTTAAGAACTGCCTGCGCTCCAGTCAGCATACAGTTAACCAGGCACGCACCTCAATGCAGCTGGGTAAGCAAGTTGTGGAAATACACATAATGAGTTTTAATCATTAAGCATTTTTAAATCTGTATAGTTACACTGGATTCATTGAACATTCAGAAGCATCAGTTTTATCATGAATTAACATAATGACGCAGCCCCACCGTGTGAGTAAAGGATTTATAGTCTTGTTGACCAATGTGTCTCTCAAGAAAGAAAGAAATGTGAAGATAGAGGTGGATCTTGTTGCATATCTCCACATGTTACAAGAAAGTATTTAATCATCACATGGAGATGTGTCTGTCTGTGTTTGGTATTTTTCCAGCTTTATACTCAGCAATATCAGCTCTTGTGCTAAGACTGTTGACCAGCCTACAGGCTTAAAGCAGCAGAGCCCAGATCATTTGGGACCTCGCAGCATTTTAGCCCATAGTCTTGCATTACGGAATAATAGAATATTGATCAGTCATTAAGTGGCCTCTACACCATGTACAAATGTGCAGGTATATGCTCACAGCAGCCTCTATAACCTCCTGTTTCATCCATGCTGTTAGTCATGTGTAAAAAAAATAATACAAATTCAGAGCTACTGGATGAATGCCCAAAATGAATGAGAAGGATGAGATCCAGTTAGTGGCATTTACATACAGCACATGGACAAAAGTTTGTGGACATTTGACATTAAAATCATTCATTGTTGTGCATCTCATTTCAAAACCACGGGCATTCATGTGCTGCTGTAACAGCATCCACTCCTCTGGGTTCCACAAGATTTTGTAACCTGGCTGCAGGAATTTGCCCCCATTCAGCCAGAGGAGCATCAGTGAGGATGGCCAGTGATGTTGGGCAATTAGACCTGGCTCGAAGTAGGCGGTCTGGCTCGTCTTAAAGGTGTTGGATGGGGTCATGGTCAGGGCTCTGTGCAGGCCGGGAGCTGGGGAAACAATTTCCATTGCTGAAATAGGAAAGAGTCTTCCCCAAACGGTTGCCACAAAGTTAGAAGTGGACTATTAAACTATTACTATTATACTATTTAAAATATCATTGTGTGCTATAGTATTAATATTTACCTTAACTGGAGCTAAGGGGCCTTGTCCAAATCATGAAAAACAGCCCTAGACCAAAAGTACACCAGACCAAAAGGACACGTATTTTTGGCCATAAAGTGTATGTATATTGTATATCAATATATTGTATCTATATTGATACAGACTGAGCCATATGCAACCATATCTCTTTTGAATTACAGTTCATGTATATAACTATTTTCCATCCATCAGTTTTCTATAACCATCACTGGGCTTAAAAAGACACAGTCACATTCACACCTACAGGAAATCTTGAGTCTCCAATTCACCTAACCTTCTGATACACAGTATTTCTTTCAGGCATTTTTGCCTTCATAAGATAGGGGAGACCGTACAGAGCTGATAGGAAATGAGGGGAGAGAAATGAGGGATGACATGCAACTCGAACCGGGGACATTGCAATTATATTGTCAGCGTCTTAAACCCCTATAGGCCTCCAGCACGGCCCTAACCTGCATGTCTTTTGACTGTTGGGAAAAAAACACACAGAATAGAGAAGATCATGCAAACTCCACACAGAAAAAACCCAGAGGGCTGGTGTGTTTTGGGTTTAAATGAAACGCTGCACACAGTTGTCTGTATCTGCAAAATGTTCACTGCCATTGTTTTTCCACTGGTTGGTCACACAGTGTTCTCACGTGATAATTAAAGTATGATTCAGGTACAGTTCAGGTTGGCAACTAAAACCACTTGGTTAAATTTAAAGACAACTGTGGTCAAAGTTATTCTATCTTTGCTGACTACGAGTGTGACTACTTCCCTCTGCACTATATGAGCCCACTGAATCATCACTGAACGTAAGCCACTATTGCAGAATAGTTACAAGAACATACTGTAACAGTAGAATAAGAAGCACATTTGCAGTGTTACAACATGCACCCAAACATGCAAACTGTGCACATGCAGTATGCACACAACACAAAGACATTACCAAGAGCTCTGATCACGCAGTGGTACTGTTGTTTGTGCTTGCTGTGCACACGCTCATGCACAATTCTCACCAACACACACACACACACACACACACACACACACACACACCTAAGTCTGTACAAGGTCTAGATCATATCAGCCTTGTTCTCCACTCAGAGTCTATTCATCTCTCCAGTACCCCTTTCTCTCTTCCTCTTTTCTTTCTCCCTCGGAGAGAATAATGGCTAAAGGTTTCTTTTGGGAGGCTGCAGAGTACACACTGTGAGACCACTGCCAAGAATAACACACACACACATACAGACATGTGCTCTCCCACGTACATATACACACAAGCACAAACACACAGCTGAATGACATCACTGTGCTTTTTGTTTTATGGAGGCGTAATGCCTCTCTCCATCCACCTCTTTCCCGTTCTCTCTCTGTTTTTCTCTCCCTCCCTCTCTCTCTCTCTCTCTCTCTCTCACATACACACAAACAGACACACATCTGGTCTCCATTACAAAATAAAGTATGTGCATAGTTCTAGCGTTTAGTGGTTTTATCACATGACCAGCGCGCCTCTCTATGGATTTCTGCCTGAGTACTGCAGTGTAGAAGAGCAGGTGGCTAGCAACCCTGTGTGTGTGTGTGTGTGTGTGTGTGTGTGTGTGTGTGTGTGTGTGTGTGTGTGTGTGTGTGTGTGTGTTTGTGTGTTTATGTAGGTGTGTATTTCTGTGTACTTTTATCCTCATGAGCACCAAATGTCCTCATACAAATTCAAAGGCTGAGAAAAGTGCTCCAAACTCGGGACAAACACAGCCAGTTTTTATTTCAACATTTCAACTTCGTTCAGAATTAGGGCCTCGAGTCAAGCTTAGATTATTCACAGTTTCTTTGAAGCTTTCTGTTTTTTCACATTTTTAGCAAGGTGGTTTGAATTTTGGACCTCGTCCTCTCATATTAGCCTAGATTCTCCCTGTGTTTGTTGGTTTTAGTCAGACCAAAGATGTGCAAGTGAGGTGAACTGGAAACTCTTAAACTCCACACTTTTAAATAAGTTATTTGTTAATAATTGCATTCATCTACTGTATCTCTGTGATAGACTGGCCATCTCACTGGAATGTTTCTCTGAATGTGGGAATAGAGTCCAGCAGCCTTTACCACTCTTAGTCTTTAAGACTTACTGTAAGCAGGACAGTGTGTCAAGTAATTGCATTTTGCATTACCCAGTATATCAAAATAGACATTACAGTAATCTAAAGTTGGCACAAAACAATCCAATAGTATGTCTACATCTTGCAGGAACCAGGGATTGTCTGTCTCTGAGTGCATTTGCTTTTTTTAATAGTGATAAATTATTCTGTGTGTTCATGCAGTAGCAGGTGGACCAGACAGACCTACATACCAGAGACACACATTACTTTGATACCAATTCTCTCCTCAGATATTGAATAAGAAGACATGATATTGGCATGCTCCATCTCTGTACTAGTGATGACTGATGGCTGCACGAAAAGGCTCTCACAATTATACTAACACACACACACACGTGTGTTTGTGTCTGCTTTAGTCCACAGTCCTCCTGCTGGAAGCCCAGAGCGCCCCACGGTGGCCATCTCCCCCCTGCGTCCTCAGAGTTCCTCCCCCTCACGCTGCCCCGGCCAATCGGGTCGTCCTCTCTCCATGGTGTCTCCAGGACCCAGCTTAGGGCCCTCACCCCTCTCTTCCCCCGCTTCACGGCCACTCCTCCCCCTCTCCTCCCCTCTCTCCTGCCTCGCGCCTCCTAACGTGTCAGCCGGACTCCTCAACGGGGAGCCAGCCAGTCCCCTTCAGCCGCCACTGCCGGGCCCCTCCCACGCCCAGGGCGCCCTCGCACCCAAAGCAGAGAAGGTGAGTCTCATCCTCACGAATAACTACTGAAGCACATTTCAGCTGAGGGTCAAATATCATTGACTTGTTTTAAGATATGTCATTTTGCACCAACATTCAACAGTCATACTGTCAAAAATCCACCGTGGAAACAGATACTGATTTCCTGATGTCTTCAAATAGCATATTTTGTCTGATCAACACTCCAAAACCCAAAAAGTATTGATTAACCACCACATAAGACAAAGAATAACAGCAACACCTCACAACTGAGGAGCTGGAACTATGGAACATTTGTTATTTATGCTTAAAAAAAACTATATAAACTATTAATATTAATCTATGATCACAATTGTTGCAGATTCATTTTCTGTCAATCTACTAATTGATTGATTGTTTCAGCTCTAAATCTGAACATCATTATTGATGAAAATATCCAGAGTCAGGCAGCTGTTTTGTTAGAGCAGGGAGCTCAATATGGCAAACCAAATATTGAATGTGTGTTTTGAGTCCACATCTCCAGAGAACACAATCCTTTTTGTTTCAGACCACACTTGATAATAAGAGGCTAGAAGAAGAAATGCATGGGGCCACTTCCACTTCCTTTGATTCCACACGTTTCATCCCATCCTGTAAATAAAACTCACCTCAGATATTTTAATTACCTTTAACACCACGTCAGGTGACAAAAAGGTGTTGCAGATTTCACGTGGCTCTGTGAACGTGACATATGTTGTGTGCGTCTGTGTGTGTGTGTGTGTGTGTGTGTGTGTGTGTGTGTGTGTGTGTGTGATGTGCCAGTCGTCCTCTCCTACCTCAGTAAGCATCATTCACCCAGGCAGCTGGCACAAATGCTGAATGCCATCCTATATGTTGCGAGATCCACGCTGTTAAAGCTGTGGATGTTAAATCGGGCTGCGCTGACAGTGAAGGATGGCACCGAAAGCTCGCATCTGTCTCAGCTCCATTTGTTTCACTGTTGGCTCCACTGTCTGGGACAGCTAATCTATGGCTAGCTGACAAACAGCTCATTGACTATGGAACAGCAGGCAGCGGCCTTGTTTACATCATCACACTCAAAGATGGCTTGAACTCTTATTTTTTCAGAGATTATAACTCATATACTGAACATATCTCATTAAAGTTGGAAGAAGGTAGTTAAAGTACTGTATCAGTCAGGCCATTTGTTCATGTCATCCTTTGATGTCATTCTGATATTACAGAATGCTCCCATCCAATCACAAGTACAAAATATGTTTCTCTTATTTTTAAATTAAATCTTCCTAAAGAAATCATTCTAGTTTGTTTTGGAATGATTGTCTATAAACCTTAAGTGACACCCTGCTTCACCCAGCTGAAATGAGTTGCTACTCTACCAAAAACAATCTCTCAGTATGGATTTTGCTGTAGTTGTAGCATCCAGTTATGATCTAAATGCTGTTTCAGAGGCTTTTACGCCACTGACCAGATTACAATTCTGGAGGAAAACCAGAATACTTCTCAGTTTTTGGGCAGGGTAGGTCAGTAGATCAAATTAACAGATACTGAGTATTGGCACAGAATAGTCAACTATTGTCAGTCTCAGTCCTAAAATACTATACCATCATATCATCCCTTTAAAAGCTGTTCAGCCTAACCCTCATTCACAGTCACTTACCTTTGCTGCTGTGAGCTTGGCAGAGCAGAAACATCAGGTTTGAAGTCAGGGTGGCGATGAGGCTGCACAGAGTCAGTCTTTGTTACAGAGGAAATGATGAAGCAGCTATGATAACTGTCTGGCAGACACAGTCGGGATAATCTCTGTTCGACACACTGTCACACTGTCTAGAGCCCAGCCAGCATTACAGACACATATCACGTTGGACACTGAGACGTGTTTGTAGACCGTTTCCAAGAAGTCTGCGCACGCAGGGCAGCTGCCAACAAAATGGCTATCAGAAGTGCTCGCAGGATTTCATCAGGTCTGGAAAAAGTCTTGAAAACCATGTTTAACTGTTTATTCAAGAGTATTTAATGCCTTCAGCTTAGATAATATAGGCCTTACATTCCATTTTTACTTTCCTGTGTGACACCTACTATATTCTGATGACTACACTTGCATTTACTGATTGCAAATTAAGTCTTATGTTTTACTCTTAAGTGGCATTAAACAGTTGACACTCTGGCTTCTCAGACATGGAATCCAATTAGAGACACTCTTTGTTTTAGACCACCAAAACTGACCACCTTTCACTCTCTTTTCTTTGGATTTTCTTTTTCTTTTTTTTTCTTTTTTTGTTTCACATAATTTAGTGTTGAGCGTGGAGGAGTAAATGACAGAGTAATTAGCTTGGTGGGTGGACAGAAACCGGCGTTCAGAGCATCTTTCCGCTCAGCCCTGAGCAATCTAAACACACCTGCGTCGAGTTCAAAACCTGCCTTCATCAGTGGACTCATCATCTGCACTGGATTCTTCCTAGGTGTGATTGTTTTTAAATGAATTCACCAAATGGGTGCAATATTTCTTGGATTTGGAATGAAAGAAAACTTCACACACACAGGCTTAAATAGTACGTAAAAGGAACAGAGAAGAAGACTAACGCTAGAATAAAAACACTACAGGTTCAGTTCAGTTTCAGTATCCTGCCAGTGTGCCGCAGAGCAAGGCACTCCTCAGGTGCCTGAATGACAGATTAAATTGTGAGTCGGTGCTGCTATCTGGTGGTTCATTTTGGAACAACAGCAGCAGTTTGACTCGCTCGTGTACACAGACACACACACACACACAGGCGAGCACACACACTCGCAGGAGGCAGATTAAGCCTTTAAGCCTGCAGATGAAAGAGGAGAGGGAGTGATTATTCACTTTTTTCTGCCGCTTTCAATCCCACCCCCCTCCTTCTTACATCCCTCTGTTCTCTGTGTCCTCCCTGCTATCATTCTGTCTCTCCAGTCTTCCTCTCCACCTTTTCTCTTTCATCCTTTCCGCTCCTTCTTTCTGTCCTCCCCTCTGCCTCTTTCCCTCTCTGAGTCCCTCCTCCTCCATTCCTTTCTCCCTTTATATCCCACCATTTTTTCCTCATCTATTCATCTTTATTTTCCTCTCCATCTTCTCCTCCCTCTCCCAAATTAAAATTCAAACAAGCTTTATTCGCATGACAGGAAGGAAATCTGTGTTGCCGAAGCAGGGGAACATTTTATGTGTGTATATTTCAGTACCTTGCATCATTAGATTTATGTAAAAGTGATTTATGTTTTGGGGAAACATTTCTACATCCTGTGTTTTGGTATTTAGGGAAATGCATCTCTTTAAAGCACCGGTATTTGCAGTGCAAGAGCAGTGGGTCTGCTGACTCAAAGTGTTTATGCAGCCTCTCTTGCTTCGTAAGCACTTTTTTTTTCCATGGTGTCCCACCTCTATACTAGCATTGGTCATAAGAACCATGGATTTTTATTGTTTCCCTTTTTAATTATTTGATTTTGATCAGATAGTATTTTGTCACTTATGTCTATCAATAATTTGGTAACAGTGTAGTTTGTCTGTAGATGTCAGCACATGAATTTGGTCGTTAGAGGTTCAATGATTTAGTTCTGTTAGTCTGTTTAGCGGATCACTCTTTGGGTTGTAATATTTCTACCAAATTGCTGAAAGTCTTGTGAACTCCCAACAGACATCAAAGTTAAACATTTTTACAGTTTAGATTATTATAAGTGGGCCCCAATTTTGCTCTCATAAGAGAATTTAAGGGGTTTCATTTACAGAAAACCTTTCTAATTCCACAGTAATTCACAGTGTCTGGACTGTGAGTGTCTATGACTTTGTTAAAGTGTCCAAATGAAGTTATTGGCTAACATGATAATAAATAAGAAGGAAAGAAATAAAAAATATTTTCTGGTTTAAGGTCAAACATGACATGCTCTTTTCTCTTTTACATCATTGTAAATTGAATATTCTTGTGTTTTTGGACTGTTAATCAAACCAAACAAGCTTTTTTACAATGTTACCCTGAGCTTTTGGAACTTATGATGGTCGTTTTTCACTATTTTTCACAATTAGTTAATTAATAAAAATAAATAAATAAATGGATTAATCAATAATTAAAATAATTGTTACTGTAGTTGCAGCCCAAAACCAAAGTAAGGGTAGTGGGTCATTTCTTCAAGTAAGCTTCCTGCAGTAATGATCTCTGACAGATCATTACTTTGATCATCTCCATGTTTGCTGACAACATTTTGCAGGTGTCAAGAAGCACAGGCAGATTTGCTTCAAGCTTGGTTCACTAGTCAACAGTATTAGGGAGCCATCTGCAAAGGCTTGCAAATTTGGTGTGACAGCTGGGCGGACCTACCACAGGGGCTAGTCGGCAGCGTCAGCTGGCAGTAGAAGAACAATTAGTGATATAAAAAATATATATATATATCTCAAATTTATAATATACTGAAGAAGTGTCCTGTGTGACGAGATTATAAGTCATGATTATCCCAAGATAAGCTCTCAGTGATGGTTCAGAAATTGTAACGGGCTATTCAGTATTCAATACATCACATGTGCACTGTAGCATGTTTAATGATAATAATATTTAGAGAAATCATTCAAACTGGAGCAAAGGAGATGAAAAGAGATGGCCTCAAGCACTCTCATATGAAGACAACACAGAGAGAAGTCATTAACCATCAATGATCAACAAAGACTGCAGAGAGGTTTCTTCTAAGGTCACAAGGTTTGCACTTACTTACAATGTGAGTAACTGTGATTCACACAGAGAAAAGTCTTTACAAGTGCAGATGGTGAAAGCTGAGAGCTCACATACACAGAAACAAACACCAGAAAATCTGTGAAGATGATCGTTTCTCTGGAGGTTCCTGATGTTAAACCATTAGAAAGGTGTTAATTGTAATTATTTACATAATCAGAGGAAAAACATGTGACACTGCGGTTTGGTAATGTGGCACCTAATACATATATATAGATGTGATTTGTTAGATTGAAACTGGGCATTATTACTTAGTTACTTCACCCTTTTTGCAACTAAACATTTTGGACAGTTTGTGTTCATTTCTGCTTTGAGTTTGTTTGCTCGCTACATGTTAAGAGGCAGTGATAAGTGTAGTCTAGATACAGTTGTAAGCCTTTTTATGTAAGGTGCGTCTGAAACAGTCAAACGCCTCAATTAAAGAAGAATGAAGATCCAAATGATTGTGCTGCAAATTAAAACCTTCTGTTGTTCCTCATGGACGGTGGTTTATCATTTAGTTGTGCAAGTTGCACAGACAAGAGAACATTCACACTTATCAACACACTTAAAAACATCGACAAGGTGTGCACCCTTTGTGCTTGACGCTTCATTGAAGTAGAAATTTTTTTATTTAGTATGTTGTCTTCATACCCGTCTGTGCAATGGAGTGTGGTAAAACACTTCAAAGTCTGCATACAGTGTGGTTGCAGATGCTGAACAAATCATATTTGTCATGTTTGCCGTAGTTTGGATGTCGTTAAAAGCTTTAAAATCAGCTATTTTTTAACACCTCTCCTGGTTTAATTCGTTTTTTCTCTTCTTCGATGATAAACTTTGGAGGAGGCTGATATGGTCATCAGGTCATTAGCTGTCTTTATCTCCTGGTTTCTCTCCTCCACTCTCCCTGGTGCTTCATATTTATTTACCACCACCCTTTTAAGAAGCATCTCCCTCTCTCTGCTGCTGTCCTGACTCTCATTTATCCTGATTTAAACATAAAATCACAAGGCAAGTGTGAGTCTATTTTGTCTTTTAGCTTTTCATATTTGGATGACAACTGTTCATCACAGCGCTGCAAAGACAGTGATGGATGGAAAATAAATATTTAAAAAAACACAAAACATGCTTGATCCAGCAGCAAGTGTATTAAGGAAGCAGATGGCTGAGGCAGAGACAGAGCTGATATGGAGGCTTCATGCATCCACAAAAAAAAATGTAATTATGCTCAGGCATGCTCAGTATTGATCCACATTGTCATGACTGAGACTATAGAATCATGCCAAGCAGCAAAAGACACAAAGCAGTTTTGTCCTCCTGGAATCACACAGAGTCTGTCTGAATGGACAGTATTGTACAGCCCTTCCATAATCAGGCTTGAATGGAAAAACGTGAATCTGCCTTTATAGGTGCCATTAAGAAACACTCTCTCTACAATCAATATAGTTTATTCTTAAGACGACCGCCGTAGATGCACATGTATTCAGCTTGAAGGATCGTTAGCTTACCACTTTGTTCAAAATACGCATTGTGACTAAGCAGGCGTTCATCCTGTGATCTTTATCTTAAACCATTGTTTTCTTTTTCTTCTTTCTGAGCCGTGAGTGAAAGACAGAAGACACAAGGAGAAATCAAGAATCACGCTGCCATACAATTCTGTATCAGTACACACTGGCTTAAACACAACAAAAGATGCACTTGTTTGCTTTCTTGCCGAGAGTTAGATGAGAAGATTGATGTCACGCTCATATCTGGGCATTAGGGAATCAGCTAACTTGGCTCTGTCTGAAGTTCAAAAACTTAACAAGGTTCGTACAAAGTCTTGAAAGTTTGGAAAATGTTTAATTTTAACCGTTATGTTTTCAAGGTTAGGAATATGCTTGAATTCGATTTTCAACATAACCTGGTGTTTCATTATCTACACAATCACTCATGTAAACCAAAAATCTTTTAAACTTTGAAATGAAACAATCCCGTTGTCATATTTTTTTGTTGTCTCCTGGTATTTATCTGGATTTATTTAAATCTTTGGTTTAGTACCTTGAAATTGCTTGAAAAGTGCTTGAATGTTAATATTATATTAATATTGTTGTAAGAACCCTGTCTAAAGCTCACTAATTAACATGTTGTATTTTATTTGTTTAAGGCATGCAAAAACAACAACTTGTGGCTTTACAGGAAGTTGCCTGCTGTAATTATTTTTGGGCTAACAACAGCCGGGAGCACTGACTTCCCAGACTTTTGTAATCACTGTGATCTTGCCAGACAACCAGCAGAGACGCTGCACCGAAGCACTGGGTGGATGAAAAAACTGTTGTTCGTCCAGACGTAGTTACAGCATGTAACTTCCTCACGCTAAGCTAAGCTAAGCTAAGCTAAGCTAATCACCTCCGGTCTCCAGCTCCATACTTGGCGATCAGACATGAGAGTGGTATCGATCGTCTCGTCTAACTCTCAGAAAGAAAGCGAATATGAGTACTTCCCAAAATTTAAGAACTGTTCCTTTAAAGGGGGCAAAATGGATCATTTGGAAATGTGCAGGGGACATGTCCTCAGTGTCCAATATAAACAGCACCAAAGCAGCGGCATAAAAAAAGACATGTAATGTCTCGGCCCTCTGGTAGGCGAGGAGATGTTCATTTTTTTTATTCAAAGGCTTTACTGCCCTCTGATGCAACAAATGTGCTTTCATTACCAGTTTTATTCCATGTGTCATATCAAGTCTACAGGAAAATAATTTTCTATTTGTTTCATAAATGTGTTTTTGAAACATTTGTGATCTGTGGACTAAATATTCTGTAGAGGTATCGTTTACACAGACATCACTTTCATTACCATCTTGTCACTTTTCAAGATGGGCCTTATGAAACCTGCTTTCCTGTATATCTCACCAGCATCTCTGTTTGTTTGTTGTCCTGTTCCTCCCTCTCTCTCTCTCTCTGCCTCCACCCTCTCCGTCATCTTCCCTCACTCCGTCCATCCTCAGAAGGAGAGGAAAGCAGGAGGTTTACTAAAGCTCTTGTCGGGGGCGGCAGCCAAGAAGAAACCTCGATCACCTCCCTCCTCCCCGCCCACCCACGACCCCTCATTGGTCGACCCTGCCCACCATCCTCACCACCATCACCACCACGCCCGCTCCGGTTCCTGTCCGATGGCGTCACAGGGCCGAGCCGGCTCCTGTCCAATCGAGAGTGATATGGCGGGGGCCATGGGAATGGAGCCTCTGCACAGGAAGTCCGGTTCCCTGGACACCAACTTCCCCTTGTCGCCCCCGGCACCACGCACCGGCAACGCTCTCATGGTGCTCCGGCCTGAACCCAAACCCCTGTCCAGAGAGAGGTGGGCACACACACACACACACACACACACACACACACACACACATGCCTAAAGAGGAATAAAAACACATAGGGAAAAGATCCTGATACAGGTTGTCATAATTCATGCATGAAAGGGAATACAGAGAAACCCGTAGAGATAGACAAACACACACACACACACACATAGACACAGACAAAGATAAACACATCTGTATGCAGGGTGAGGGCTATACTTTTGTGAATTCAGGCATCAGCTCAAGGTTGTAGGCAATTTTTTGGAGAGCAAAAGAAAGTGTTTTCAGTATGTTGTCAGTTATAACGTTCCATGCATGTCTGTCATATTTAGTCATGTACATATGCAGAGCAGCAAATACTGTGAGTAAATCAACAGTCTGTGTAGACCATTTAGATGAGTGTATAAAGTGACAACTGACCATAGTGATCCTAACAGAAAATATGGTGGACTTTGAAGAATGATTTAAAAAACACATTCCTGATCTACTATCAGATCTAACAAACACAAGCAAATGCAGTCATGATTACACTATAAACCACTGGCTATTGAGTGAGCTACTTAGGACAAACCGTTAGAAAGAACCAGAAAACAACTTGCTGTGTCATCGCATCCCAACCTCTGCAACCCTTTTGCATTAGAATTCAATGTGCTCACTAATAACAATACCACAGGATGAATGGAAACCAAGTCACGATCAGACTGGGCCTCTTTTATGAGCAATAATAATCTTGTTCGTAATAATGCTAATAACCTTAATTAAGGTAATAGTTTTCACTTGGAAGCCTATAAGCCACCATCCATGTCCATCATCAGGGGTTTACACTTACAATATGTGAGCTGAAGTCCGTTAGTGCTGACCAGGAGCGACACTTAACACTGCTGTGAATTATCAAAAGATACTCTTTTTATTCTAGACTGGTACAACCATACACAAACCAGCAGCCTGAAAGGCCCAAGTTCTGCTCTCAGAGGAAACCTGTGAAATCAGGAACACACATATAGAAACTCCAGCTGTGACACAGGGCATGGAAGAGGAATAAAGCATTTAATAAAAGCGGGAATGAATGTTCAAGTTGACTCTCAAGTGGGAGAAATCCCCACCAAAACAATGTAACATATAAATTAGATGTCTCACTAAGATGTGTTCAAATGCACATAAATCACCTGTTATTACAAACATCAAAAGCCTTTCAACAACTCCTTTCAGGGGTTTGTCAAAAGGCATTCTGGGAAATCCATTAAATTACTAAATGAAGTGTGGCAGGTTGAGGGACCACAAAATACAGATAATTCCCAGAATCCATTAAACATATTGATGGGTCCCTGCGAATCCCAGGGTCGATATTTTCTTTTACCCATAATTCACACCTCTGCCAGTCACAGCTCTCCAGTGACACCTGCACTGATTAACTTCTTTAGGTGGTCTGTTACCAGCATGTGATGTTGCCCACAGCGCTCTGTGTGTGTGTGTTATAACCGTCTCTGTGTGTGTGGCAGGTATCGTGTGGTGGTGCCCTACCCGCCCCAGAGCGAGGCGGAGATCGAGCTGCGGGAAGGGGACGTGGTGTTCGTCCACAAGAAGAGGGAAGACGGCTGGTACAAAGGCACCCTGCAGAGGACAGGACAGACAGGCCTGTTTCCCAGCAGCTTCGTCGAGAGCTTCTGAACTGGAAAAAAAAGTGGACAAAAGAACTCACACTGTTCCTGTTTCTGAGTCACAAAACACACACGCACGCAAGCTTCACAACCACATGCATACACGAAGGATGGACCGACATCGGTTTCACAGACACACTTTTGGATTAAAGACGGACACTGACCTGCAAAAAAGAAACTTGCTTTAAGAAGCTGCTAACCCCAAGAAGAAGTAATCTGTTTGGTTTTCAGTGGAGATTTTTAGTTTCACATGATCGTTTTTTAGAAGTTTTTCCCAGAACAATCTGTTAAGAAACACTGGAATATTTGGTATGAAAATAATCAAATTAAAAGCTACTGAATACTGGCACAAAATATCATTAAGAGTCTTCAGAAACCCATATCGGTCCAACCAGTACACACACACACATACAGGAAGGTTAGCCCCGGCTTCGACCAGCCACACAGGGAGCAGGGCAGCTTTTCCTGTCATTCGCCCGGGGACAGCGTTGGGTCGGAGGGGCTTCATCGGACTCGTTGTCTACACCCGCGATGTTGACTACTGAAGGCACACAGACTCAAAGAGCACAGAAAGACAAACCCTGCCTCCCAGTTCTCCTCCCTGACATCACCCACCAGCAAACACTAGCACAAGCATTAGCTCTGCTTTCCACTGAGACCTCAGAACTTGAATTCAAGTGATGAAGATTTATCGCCAGGCGATGAGGGGAGTGCGTGAGACAACACTCACTGTAAGCACATCTCCGTTTCTAGTTTGTGACAACAAGCACATGTGTTTCTTATCAACCCAGTATATGTTAATAACAATGCATGTAGCATTATTATGTCTTTTTTTTATATATATATATGTTGAAATAGATGTTTGTGTTGTCCCAAACTAGTCATGCTGTGATGATCGGTCACAGGAATTTTAATTTAAAAGCAAAAAGGTGCAAAAAGCAAAATATGAATTAGGTGATTCATTTTTCTATTTATATATCTTACATAAATTTATACAACCATTTTCTTTTATTTAAATGAGTGCTTTATAGACCCTCCACAGCTGGGTGGATTTGAATAAACTGGCTTGCTAAATGTAGGAAGAAACAAAAAGTTACGCCAAAACTCTTTTAAAGAATTGATATGTAAAGCTGGATTTTTTTGTTTTGTTTTTGTTTTTTGATCTTCTCTGTGGGATTATAGAGACAAGGAATGCATATTTGATACAACCTGCCAATATATCTACATATACAGTATTTTACGCACTCCATTATTATTTATTTGACAAAAAACTTTTTTGGTAGGACAAAATAATAACAAAATCTTACATTCTGCCACAAAGATTGCTAACAGTAGTTCCTCTTCCGCAGCCTTTTCTTGACATACGGTTGAGAGTTTTATGTCTGACTGCAGCAATATTGTGAAACCAAAAGCGTGCAGATTCGATGCTCATGGAAGAGTGTTTGGCTGAGGGGGGGGGGGAGCACCTGAAGTCAGAAGGCAGGGACACAAGTTTTTCATCACACAAAACTGCCAACCTTCTACAGCCACTTTCTCTCCAATCTTGTCAACCTTTAACGAGTATTTTTGTACGGCTTCCGTGAGTGTAGAGTCCGTCTGCTTTGTGAATCTCTACGTCCTGAGTGTGGATCCAGGCTTGTCTAGTTTACATCAACCATCTACCTTTTTCCCCCTGTTTCTGGAGATAGAAGCACAGCGAAACTCAGAGCGTGACTTGCTCACTGTGTGTGTGTGTGTGTGTGTGTGTGTGTGTGTGTGTGTGTGTGTGTGTGTGTGTGTGTGTGTGTTTGTGTGTGTGTCAGAGAGAGAGAGGTCAGCAGGAACACAGTCAAAGGGCATGAATGGTTTTCCTCAACTGGGCCAGATTGAAGCAAAAACAACTACTGGTCATGTGCACACAGGTGAGGCTGCTGACTCATTGGCTGAGCACACAAATGTCTAATTAGGGAAAGACAATAAATACAAAACTTGTGAAAAAATCTGCATCAAATCAGAAAATGTCACGACACTGCTTGGGGTTTTTTTGTTTTGTTTTGTTTTGGGTTTTTTGTTTTTTTTGCATCGCATCAATGAAAAGCTTCCCAGAGTCAACAAAACGCCACAGCGTCAAAACAGTTTGGAAACTTGTGTCATTTCTTATTCCCATACAATGTGACTGCAGAATAAGCACCCGAATGAGAGACTCTGCAACAAGCTCTCCACAGACAAACAAGCACAAGACAGAAACAATATTACAGACAAAAAAAATATCTGACTCTAAAAATGCAGTTCCCTGCCACAAGTTTCCTCTCACCTGCCTTTATTAGCAGATTAATGGCCTGATAAAGTTGTTACATGATTCTTTTTTGTGTGTCCATGTAATTCCTTTCAGCATAATACAAACAATGTTTTCATGTTCACCTTGAAGTGGAGGTGACCTGTCAATGAGGAGAAAAAAAGCACAAGCAGTTTGTGTTTTTTCCCCTTACTATTAGACTGTGGGGGAAAACAAGACCTCGAGCCCTTAAACTGTGAAGAAAAGTGAACATGTTAGGGAAATAAACTTTACAAAGTGAAAACACACTTACATACACACACACATTACAGAGAGCAGCATGGTTTGCAATCATCTTCTGGCTGCTGGCAGTGCAGTATGGGTAATCCTGTGCATCTGGAGCAAAAGATGAAACCAAAAAACACTCTGCAATTTAGATGAAGATTTTTTTTTTTTTTTTTCTCCAGCAGGTCACAGCTCAACTGGAGGCTAAGTCCCATACTCTCACACACACATACATAAAAGACTGGGGCTGGACTGACAAATGTCACTTTTCAGTTAGAATCATAAGTATGAAGCAGTCGGTTTGATTCTTTACATGTGTCATTTTTAATTGATTAATTATGTCTATTTATTCAATCCTATTTCACACAAGTGATATTTGTGTGGCTTTTAATTGAGTTCAGTTAAGTTCAACCAAGTAAAAGTGCCAGTTTATTTGCCGTGAAAAGGGTCAAAACTAAATGTCAAAAAATTTGGTACAAGATATTAGTTATTGGAAGCTTCAATCCAAAAATATCTGCATTGGTCTTCAAAACCTGTCAGTCAATCCCTAGTGCCTACAAATGCCAACACACACACATACACACTCGAAGTATTTGCATCAGGCAGACCAAATCGTCTTTGTCTCTTCCTTGCTTTCTTCTTATCGGTACGATGAGCCAGCTGGTTGTTTTTCTGTTCTGTTTGACTCGATGACAAAAAAACCAGCAGATCCCAGAACAGCTCTGCACAAACCCCCGAGCGAAGGTTTCACTTATTCTGTTTGTACGACCCGCTGAACAGAGGACTCTGATTAATTTCTACTGAGTCAAACTTAAGCACAAGTCCTCCTTTGTGTCGGAAGATCAACGGATCTCAGCGGTCTTATTATTTTTCATGAGGTTGATGCTGTGAGGAGGAGGAGGAGAAGAGTTTACAACAGTCAAAACATCAGGAATAAAAACCACTGCGCAGTGGTCACTTTACATCAAATGTCTTGAATATCCTGGTTTCACAAATGTTTTGTGTTTTATTCACGTGACGTAAGCTTGTCTTTTGCCTCAGCTTCCTGGATGTAAATCCCACCTGAGAACTCAAGGTGGTGGCTTGGAAAATGTGAACAAGCCATGTGAACAGCGGTGGTAATTCCCATTGGAAATGAACACATCATAGAACACTCCATCCAAGTTTTCATTGGACTTGATCACTCCCTTTGTTTTTTTGTCCTTCCAGGAAGCCTGAGCACTCACCCTGCCATCTTGAATTAGATGTCGGCCATATTTGTTCCTATGGATACTTTGTGTGTGTTGTGTGTGTGCGTGCGTGCGTGCGAGGGGAGGGGGGCCTCTGTATGTAGCTCTTTACATAAAAAAGGAACTTTATGAAAAGGTCTGGTGGGCGTGAAACGCTTATGCCTCATCAGGACTGAGCCGGGTTGAACACAGCGGTACAGGGAGGAGAACAGAAAATTAAAAAAAGAAAGTATATATATAATTCTATATTGTGCAGAATATTTATAGGCCTTTTGTGCCGCTGAAGTCATGCTCTGCTGGCCATGCCCAGCGCTCTCTACCATGTGATCATTATACATCGTCTTGTACTGATGACCCGTGGCTGATTTGATTGTTTTTTCATGTCAAGTGCATTTTTCGCAATAAATGCCTTTGTTTTAAAACAGATTTTCAGTGTCTTTTTATTTATTTTTTTAAAAATGTTTTTTTGCATCCACCTGCAGCTTTATAATGGAGACAGCACAGAAAATGATAGGAAGCAATACGCACTTGTGTACTCTGATGCAGAACAAACGCATTACCTGTAGAGCCCATTAGGATTTTACAGTTGCCCTTTGGAGGATTCATCCTGAGAATCATATTATATCCTGCTCTAATTATAATGATCTGCACTCACAATGTGCTCATTATGAGCTTATGAATCCTTATGAGCAACACTCCAGACAGAGTGTCTTTATCATTGCTAGTAAAGGATGTTAAGAAATAAAGCTGGCACTCTCCCTGTCTTTTCCTCATTCCATCCATCTTCCCCTCCTGTCCTTCCTTCACCTCCTTCTCTCCATCCTCCTCTTTCTTTCTCTCCGTGTCTCTCTTGTGTTCTCAAGCCAACACTGGCATGGACGAGGTGTGTAATTGGTAATTTCAGAGCGTCGCCGGCACTCCCCTTAAATGACAGCCTCATCTCTCCAGCAGCCGGGCCTGTCTCCAATGATCACCTCCATTTGCATTTAGAGTGACTAGCAAAAGGTGACAAGGGTATGTGTATGTGAATGTCTGTGTGTGTGTGTGCGTGTGTGTGTGTGTGAGCACAAGGGGGAATGACAGCTATCTTGGATGTAAGAACACAGAAAAACTGGACACTAACACACAAACTCAAACTGCTATATTTAAGACGAGCAAGATGCAGGCAGCAAATTTTGATTTTTAAATTTCTGTAGTGCAGAGATAGTGTTCACCTCTGGCAGGGAAACTCAGGGAGAAATCACTTCCCACCCAGAGTAGCTAAAGGTGTCTGTACACACACACATGCACTTGGTGGTGCCTTGGTGAAATGGTTCTCCTCGGGGCGTCCTCTTCCCAACCCACCAGCGAGGTGCTGCAGGCCCCTGCAGGGAATCGATCAGCATTCCTCAGCTTTGCGCCAGACCTGTCTGTCCACCTGTCTGTGTGCCAGCTCTGAGTCACATGAAGGGCAACAGAGCCGGAGGGTAAGACACTGCAGGGAACAAGACCTCTACCAGGCGGTACAGCGCGGTCTTGTTGTTTGTGTGTGTGTGTTCAAATATAGCCATGAGGCGGACAGGGAAGATGTTAAGCTACTGCTCTCTCCTAAATCTTCCTCTGAAGCAAAAGGGAAGCTTGTGATCCTCTTACCTTCTGATAAAAGGGGAAGAAATGTAGACGTCTCTACAGTAGGTAGCCTGTTTCTTTTAGAATGAATCACAGGGTGGAAAGGGATCAAGTCAGAAGGACCTCCGTCTTACAACCTGCCTTTAAAAAGTACATTATTGGAAACAAAAGGTCCAGTTTTGAGAATAGGTGACACAAACACCACAACTGTGTCCCAGTTTGCAAAAATGCGAATGCTCCAAAAAGTGTGCTCTCAAAACTGGTGTCTAAAAAGAAACTTTTTACTTTTTACAACACAGTTCATCACATCAGGAGGTCATACATGCAATCAAAACAAATACAAACATGTAACAAATATGACAGAATTGGACAACTGTTGTCCCTTCATAGATCTGCACATCACATCCTACATCACAGCCGCTTTTCCTTCTCTTTGCTTCCATTTTTGGTGAACAGCAGGTGACCAACCAGATGTGTCCTGCCGTTATGTGATCTCATACTGATTATAGAGTCCAGAGTTTTGTTCCTCTGCATATTCTCACACAGGAAACAGGATTTTCTTGAGAATATTGTCAGCAGAAGACTCTCATGTAAATTCTGCACTCAGTGTCTGCACTGTCTAATGTTTTGCTATCCACGTTTTTTACATGATTGTGTGAAAAGTACATACTGAACTGTGCAAAGAGAACCAGATCAAAACCAATACAAGTGAACGCTTTTAAAGTTTGGATTCTGCATCACTGCATTTGAAATTTTACAACACAATTGGTGGGAAGTTACTAAGTACATTTACCAAAGTACTGTACTTATTTGGTACAAATTTGAGCTACTTGTACTTTGAGTATTTCCATTTTATGCTCCTTTATACTTGTACCCCATTCAATTTCAGAGGAAAATATTGTACTTTTTACTCCACTACATTTGTTTGACAGCTGGAGTTAGTAAGATTTTACATTAAAATAAACTTGTGATTTATAAAACAGTGTCATGACACTGCCCAACAGTATATAAAGTAGTTAAAAATAGCTCCACTTTGACCAGCTACAACATTAAATTGCTGCTTACATGTTAATGTGTCAGTAACAATAATCTCATCAATCTCATACTTTACAGTATAATAATATAAAACTGACAGGGGCCATTCTTTTGCACGAGTACTTTTATTTTTGATACTTTAAATATATTTTACTGATAATACTTCTTGTTTTTTGCTTAAGTAAAATGTTGAATGCAGACCTTTAACCTGTAACAGAGTACTGTATTTTTATAGTCTGGTATTGGTACTTTTATTTATGTATAGCCTAAGACTACTTCTTCCACCACTGACACATAGTAGAAGTGCAGCAGAATAATGTAGATAAACTGTATTAAAATGTCATTTCCCAATATGGGTGCTTAATATATCAGTCACCAATAACAGTATTAGAAAGTAGTATCAGGACCAATATGAAAATTATGATCATAATGTGATAAACCTGCATGAAATAAAATGCATAAACTGGAACATGAGTCGTTTTTTTTTAAATAAAGAAGAAGCTGGAACTGGATTAGACGCCATATTCGTGAGATGAAAACAAACAGACAAGCAGAGTGTATCATGACAAAAATACAAAGATTTATTTAGAAAGAAGGAAAAAAAAAAGCTCCCAAATAACACTGTTTATTCCTTAAATACAAGTGTAGTAGAAATGTGTCTTAGACGAGCTTTACTCCATTAGTGTGTTTCCCTGGATGACGTACGAGTTAACTGGAGAGTGTTTTTCTAAGTGAGCTTCACGCAGATAAGGCACTAACACATGGTAAGCACTAGTGTAAATATAAAGTGGCAGTGTTTGTGAGTAAATGTCAGTTTATACATCACACTTGACTGGAAACCAGCAGCACAGAGCTCTGGTTTACTCTGTGCTGTATAATGCTCTGAGGAGTGAAACCCTGTCTCATCATGACTCCACAGAGAAGTGAATAAAGAAATGATACCTCCTCCCTCTCTTCCTGTGCCCCCTCAACAAACACTGACTTGAAATAATTCTGTTTTTTCCCCACGAGTCAGCTCTTTTCAGACAGACTGAACTTCAGCTGTTTGTGTTGGTAGGAAAAATAAGGGAGCAGGTAAAACACAATATATATAAATTTACTTAAACATGTACCTAATCCAAAACCGAGCCTCAGCCTCCTAGAAAACTGTAAAACTGTGATTGGACAAGAGAAATTCAGAAATAACCCTTTCCCTTTGGAACAGCAGGAGAATCAGTGTGGCTCCTGTAACACTGGTGTGCTCACAATAGAAGTTTATAGCATCAAGGAGAAATAAAACCGAAATAGGATTAGGGATTATAATGCCCTGCGACCATGCATATGACAGCTCTTAATGGTGAATGCACTAAATAATCACTGCCCTTTTCAGACATGAACTCTGTAACACAGCTGGATTTAGATACAGGCCCGTTAAATTAATGGCACTTTTGGCATTCAAAACATACACAGGTCTCCAAGGAGTGAATATTCTGTAGTGTCTATTTAAACACGACAGGACTATTACACATAGATCTGCAATGCTCACACACACACACACACACACACACAAAACACTGCTGGAGAACAGCTGTGAGTTGAATAAATAATAAAAAGTGATGAAGCGTTGATTGTTTATGTCTCTATTTATGACCCGCTCAACTCCACTTCTCACTAGTCTGACCAAGCCTGTAGATTTCCTGATACATTTGTCTATATTGTGAATTGTGTAGAGAACTTGACATTCTGCTGCCTATTTTACACCAGCTGACATGTGCCAACATGTAGTTAAAAATAACAAGCCGGTAGGTTGTGACATGCTGTATCTAAAGCACGTTGCTGCTGGATATTCATGCTGTAAGCGGTTGGCACGAATGGAAGCTGAATATTTAAAGGAGACTAATGGTCTGATGACTACCTGTGGTAGTCCGAAGGCTTTTGTTCCTCTTTTACCTCACTACAAAACACATTTATATCCACTTTGACATGAGTCTCCTTTATAGTGTTTTGTGGTTTATTAAACTGATTTGATTACAATTTTATTTTAAAACGTACGTTATGCTACCGTAGCTTTTACATCAATTTTGCCTTCAGTTCCAACTTGAGCCGTGTTTGAGGTGTTACAGAGATTTTACTACATCTGACATTGTCCAATCGCCGTAGCTACTTTAATGAAAAAGAGACTCGGGCATTGGTTTAGACGAAATGTAAATCTCCTCTTGAAGTTCATGTCTGAAAGGGGCTTTATAATAAATTACAAGAATGTTACAGATGTTTGACTGTCTCATTCACAAAGTCATAAGAAGCCCTTACTTAAAGTTAAGCTCTTATTTTGCACTAAAGATATGGCAGACAGATTATACGTAACCAAAGAAGTCCCTTTCAATGTATTGTTTGTACCTATCCAAGTCCTTTGATCGATGGTCAGTATCTAGTGAGGAGGCTGTGTGAGGATCAATACACTGAGGCGTCCCTCAGACTGGGCAGGAGTAAAAAAAGAGGGATGTATATGGAAAATAAAAATGGAATTATATAAAAATAATAGGATAAATATAAAACAATTACACAGAGGTATAAAAGCCACAAAGAAGATTAAAAATACCATGGAGTAAAGTGTACACAGGATTCATGGGTACAGTCATTAAACTTTGGCACAAAATCAAACTCGCACTCGCACACACTGCTGGTTTGTGTGTATGGGCGGGGGGGAGGAGGCCCTGGTTAGTGTTTGAGACTGGCCACAAAGCAGGGCTGGAAAGGATGTGGGCAGCATGTCACTGGTTGCACTGGTCATAATGGGAGTGTACTTCAGATCCCAGGGTCTTCACATGAAGCCAGAACTGGAAGAGAGAGCAAGACGAAGTTGAGTGTGATAAGAATCAATTTTACAGCAAATTCCATATAACATATCTCACACCATGTGACTGAATTTACTGTACTGGCTCTATGGCGTAGTTTATCTGTAGGCGACTTAAGTGGGCCTTTTTCCCACTTTATGCATTACTCTTCTAGATTCAATTTGTCCTTCTGTGTGTTTACAATTACAAAATATTCACTCTCACATTCAATATTTCATTGAAAAAAAGACTAATTTAATGAACAAATATGAGTAGTTAACACAAGGGGGATCCAACCCAGTTTACTGTCTAGAAGAATAAAATCCTGCCATCAGCACAATCTGCACCACATGTCCATCAGTGCACTCATGCACACAAATCTTAGATGCACTCAGTAGTCATCAGATTTGTTGCCCCACTTGAATTTTACCAGCAGGTGGCAACGCGTCCTGTATTATATAAAACCTGAACTATAAAAAAAATGACTCAAAGTGTAATTTCCCCCTCACTGCCTACAGAGGTGTCAATCTATGGATCCTGAATATTTCCACGAAACAACAGCATCATCTTTCAGAGAAGCCTCTCACTTCTTGCGGTCCTTGTCCTTCTTGCCGTTGGCGGTGAGGCTCTGGGCCTGCAGGAGCTGGGCGGCAGCTCGTCTCTTGCTGAAGGAGCTCTGGTCGTCCTCCAGGTGCCTCTTCTTCTCCTCAAGAGCTGATTTCTCGTCTGCGTGGAGGCGCTTCAGCTGCTCAAAACGGCTTTGCAGCTGACACACACACACACACACACACACACACACACACACACACACACACACACACACACACACACACACACACACACACACACACACACACACACACACACCAACAGAGTTACAGGGATGCCTCCATGTTTGATAGCATCAAGTAGAACAAGCAAACTGAAACTGTTAGGCGACAATAAGTTTCCTCATAATAAGTTTTTTGCTCTCTCACACTAAAACCAAATTAGATGTGAAATTGTAAAAAGGCTGACTTTCTCTGGGAGGGAAATTTGCTTTTACTTTTTTATACAGAAAAAGTAGGAACATCATGATATTTGGTTTCCACATGATTCATAGGAGAGAAAAACAAGAAAAAAAACTTGAAAGGGAAAAAAGGTTGTTGAAATCACTTGTATTTCTTCAAAAATAAATAAGTACACTAACAAATTACAACTTCAGAGGAAAAAACTACAGTCAGTAACCAGCGGTTTAGTATGGTAGGTCACGAGAAAGTCTGTAAAAGATTACAGATGTTGACAAAGGGCAGTACTTTTACCAATAAAAAACAATAAAACAATAAAAATAAAACTGGATTAATTTGAAGTCAGCAACTCACACCCCTAGGGACGACGTGCGCCTAGTTTGAGGCTATTTACACACAACGTATGCTGCTCATGAAGAGTTTGCATGTCTACATACCTCTCTCTCAGCCTCCTTCAGCTCAGACTCCTTCTCCTTCACCCTCTGCACAAACATCTGCCTCATCTCATCCTCTCTCTTCTGCAGCTCCACCAGGAACTCCTGACGCTTGGCCTCATAAGTCTGCTGCAAGCTACACACACACACACACTCAGTTGTCCATCACATCAGTCGTACACATATTTCATTTTTATTTCATTTATGATTTGGCAGCTCACCTGACGGGTTTGCACTCGGGGCCCGTGTCTTTGAATCCCATTTCCTCCAGTTTGCAGCGTCTGTACAGCTCATAGTGGCGAGTGTGTGTCTGCTCTCTCAGGTCCTCCATGTTTACACAGATGAGCATCTCCCTCAGCTTCACAAAGTCACAGTGATTCTCGTTCTCCACTGACACACACATGAATAGATGGGAGACAATCAAGGGTTAGCCATCCAGCTGCTATGAAATATTCTAACTTCCTCCAGATGTTTTCATATCAGGCTATAAACGCCTTTGACAAAGCATTTAGACTGACAGCTAATGCTAACAAGATTAACAGATGTTCATTAACATCAATGTGATCCTACAATTAACAGCAATACAAGCACAGTTGTGTAGGAAAACAAACAATGATCCATCTTACCTTGTACTACGCCCCAGGGATACTGACGAGCCTTCACCAACTTATTGCCAACGCTGACTTCCTCTGTGCTGCCTACTACAGCAAATGGCAAATGACCCTGCAAAAACATCATTACATTTATTTTATTATACGTTTAAACAGAAGCTGCAAGCGAAGATGTAACATGGCTGGATCCACAACACTACTACTAAAACATGAACCTGTTTTAAGGCATAACAAATTCAGTTTGCAAGTAAAAGCATAAACACATTTATATACAGCTGTTTACACCAACTCCCTCAGCAATACTCCCTCACACAAACATACACAGTGTCTGCATGTTTAAGTTTTATTTTTAAAACCTTGCTGATGCTAAAAACTGCAAACCTATGGGAATACACTGTAGATCTGTCAGAATGAAACTCAAGAATCCACACAAACCACAAAGCTATTAAAAGTGAGATTTTGACTTAAAATACATAATTACTTAACTGTAAATGTATATAATGTATCATTTGTAAAGAACTGCGTGTCCAACGGTCGAACAACTTCGGCTTCTAGAATAACCCAGCCCTAAGAAAGCACTCTGGTTCAAGGTGGCGTAAGACTGTGTGTGTGTGTGTGTGTGTGTGTGTGTGTGTGTGTGTGTGTGTGTGTTTCCTTACATTCATTGTAGTGTTGACCTTAGCTACGGTCTCGTCATCCAGGGGGAACTGGTAGATCTGGACACCGTTGCTGACCAGCTCACTCATGATTTTGATCTTGAACTTGTGCAGCTCTGTCTTACTGATGGTGTCCGCTTTGGCGATCACTGGGATGATGTTCACCTACAGCAAACACGGGACACGTGTTCATGTACAAAATAACACATTCCTCTTCCTCAGCAATCATTATTAAATATAAATAATATTAGCTGCAGTCTTCAGAGATAAATTAGACCTTTAATGTGATCTGTAAAAGAAATTTACATATATTTTTCATAAAGTAAGAACAGATCATTTCTGGAACTACAAGTGAGGGGCATGAGAATAAAATACAACAAGATGATAAATGTTTAGGGACATTACCTCTGATTATATTCACATTTTTCCACCAGACCACATACTACTAGCACTGAAGAATTCACCACGGCACAAAGATAATCATATTTCTACAGGTGGTAGCATTAAGTGACTCAATCTGGTTTAAAAATGGTTCCAGAGCAGCAAGAGGCAAGAAAAGGGGACCACTGGGTTTCCTCCTCGTGAGTTAGTTTATTATAGTTTTAGAGCATTTCTATTGGTTATGATAACTCATAGTCACCAATACCAAAAAACAATAGATAATATCACTATGCCTGTATATGTGGTGGCAATTATATTTATCGTTAATTTGAATGTAGTTTTGTAAAAATAGAAGTTGTTTGGTAACAGTAACTTCCCTGAACTTTGAGCAAAGCTGCTCCCGATGCCATAGACATCTAGCAACTAAGCTGAAACAAGTTAATCTCACTTATCAACATACCATGAAACTACATGCAGACGCATTAAAAAGGCATCCATTAGTCTGACACTATTCCAACTGGATTTGTTTTTATTAACTTTATCTAAAATACATTTTTAAACTGCTTTCAGATTAACTGATGTTATTTCTGGCCCAGCAGCCCACTCTGCTGTCCAAGTCCACATTCCAGTCCTGCCTGTCTGCCTGTCTGTCTGTCTGTCTGTCTGTCTGTCTGTCTGTCATCTTGTCGTACCAAAGAGAGGCTTGGAATGAGTTGTTGTCACTAGACAAACTGGACCAGACCACACACATACAGAATACACACTGATCCCAGCAGAGAAAACAAAACAATGCTAGGAGATCCGTTCCAACAGCTGTCTGAGTGAGTGACTGACTGTCTCTCTGTCAGTGCTGCACATTCAACAAATGGCTCTTTCTGTGTGTATCTGTAAAGGGACACAAAAGGACAACTCGAGTGTGTGTGCGTGAGGTGATTACGGCATTCCACTGCTTTTTTCGACTCCATTCACACGCAAATCCAGGGTTACCGACACTCCCGAGCAGTGAAATCACACCAACACACAAGAAACACAAAACTCCCTACACACAGAGAGCATGGGAACATTTCTGACCACTTCAAGAGGGAAGGGAGGGGCTTAGCCCTAGGCCGGCGAACCTCTCCCAACAGTCAGACATGAAAACACCACAGCATATTCTCCAATACAGTACTTCCCCCACTATCACATACACATCCGTTTGTAATCAGTTCTCATGTAATGTTCACATCTGATTCTGTGTTCTATTTGTGTTTTTATTGACAAAAAAAATAGACTAAAAGAAAACAAGCAGGCCAGGGTTCTATGGCAGCCCAGAGAATTAACAGATCTATTTTAAACCATGCATGTCAACAGAAGTCAGTCCAAGAGCTGCAGAAACATTTTAGGTTGATGCTCATCTGATCATCTCTCCGAAGTCAAACATGTTTTGGCTTTTTTTTTTTTTTTTTTTAACTCTTACTTGGCCAATAAAGCTGATTCTGATATTCTTTAGTATTTCAGAAATCTCATATCAAAAGGGAACATTGAAAAGCCACCAATTTATCAGTCCAACCCTTCAACACACACACACACACACACACACACACACAGAGTGATCCTTCTCCTACCTTGCTGTCTAGTTTCTTCATAGTGACCAGGTCCAGGGATTTGAGTGAATGACCCGAGGGGGAGATGAAGTAAAGGCAGGCATGGACTCGCGAGTCATGATAGTTGTGAAGAGAGCGCTTGATTTTAAGCTCCTCCTGCAGATAACTCTCAAACTGCTTGTCGATGTAGTCCACCACCGGCTGATAGCTACAGGACAAACATATACAGCTGCTCAGAAACTTGGGTTTTATGAATGGTAAACACAGATGAGTTCAAAATGGCAGTACATTTCAAACAGGTTATTTAACTTAATCACATTCACTCTCTCGTCATCACTCAAACTCTCTCGAACACTCTGAGCCTGTCACTCTTCTTCACCGTCGCCTCCACCTCCTGCTCCCACCTCTCTTGTTTGTTCATCTGGTCTCCAAAGCCCACAGTGTTGACCACGGTGAGGCGTAGTCTGACGTTACTCTCCTGTAGGTCATAGGTTTGAGCCCGCAGCTTCACCTGAGGCTCAAAGTGGGACGACTCGAAGTTCTCAAAGTTGGTGTTGAACAGAGTGTCCATCAGGGTAGACTTGCCGATACCGGTTTCACCTGGAGCCAGAAAAAAAAAATGGGACAGAAATATGTAGTTATTGAACTTCCCAAGATCCAATTTAGTAGTGTGTGAGCATCAGCTTTAAATGCAATAATCCTAAAACTTGGGAAAAGTCCACCCTCCAGCTGAAAAAGAAACATTACTCATTCACCCTGCCACACATTTCCCAGCTGGTGGAGACATGTGAACCAGCAGCATCCTTCTCATCACAATGCTCATTTGACCCCTTGTCTACCTCAGCCCTCTCATACTCATAGTAATACTCTCATTAGGAGTTCAAGCACTGCCACACTGGGATCAAAATGCACTCTAGCTATGGAGAAGAAGCTATAATATCAGACAGACCTAAGCAATGGCAGTGAATCGAGATGGTTTAGTAAAACAGTGTGTGTGTGCCTGTAGTGCCACATTAGTGAGTGATTTATTTTAGTAGCACAGTAGCGAAGCATTCTGTGTTTATCTGTGTTTTAGTAAAGGTGTGTGTATTGTATATGTATGTGTGTGCGTGCATGACAGCGTACCGATGCAGAGAATATTGAAGCAGAAGCCCTGGCAGATGGACTTGTTGACAAGCTGATCAGGGAGGCTGTCAAAGCCCACGTGGCCTGCCAGGGACAGGGGCCGCATTCCTTTGTCCTGAGGAAGAAATCGCACAGACACAACAATAATGAAGATTCAGGCAATATTTGTTAACCAATCCATACCATATCAGATAAATATTAACTTAACTCAAAATGAAATCACAAAATACTGCACTTTCTATTAACAAATGGAATCATTCATATATCCAATGGTCCAGGCACCTATAATATTTTTACACGACTACTGCTAAATACATTACCCTTTTTGGCATGCACTCCTGAATTTGTTGGAATCAAAACAGCTTTTAGAGTATTACATTTTAGAGTATTACATTTTAGAGTATTACATTGACAAGTGGCTCTTGGCAACTAATATGAAAGACCAAAAAAAGATGTCCTAAAAGTTACAAGTCTGTATCTCAGCCAATGAGATAGAAGCATGAGAAAATCATACCATATAATAGTAAATGTCTTTCAATGTGCCAGCGACAAAAAAACCTGTTTCACTTTATATACAGTCTATGGCTAATCCATGTTCCTCAGCCTGCGCTCTGCTGTGGTCCTCTGACCTCCTGACTATCACCAGTCAGCTTATGATAGTTGCAAACACCAAACATTCAGACAGGTTTCGACAACGTCTTTATTTTTGGCCAGATGTCTTGGTTGGAGTACCAAATTTCATTCAAAAGATTTAGTGGCGGTTATCGAGTTATATAGCCATCGTAACCTATATAGCGTAACGTCGCCTGTAAAACATGGTCTAAATCGTTGGCAATTTTGCACTAGCAACTGTAGCACGGGAGTGTTAAACACACAACTATTTACATGGACTTTAAAGTGCTGGGTGGCTAGCGTAGTGTTAGCCAGCTAGCGCCATCCGCGGTATATATTTGGTGAAAGATGTAACACGGAATCCCTTTGGAAAAGTTGAAAATTGAAGTTGAAAAGCCCCACTTGATGTTCTGGATATACGTCTACGTGACGGGCAGGTGTGTTTTTGTGTTTTAACGTTAGACTGTGTTTAAAGTTACGTTTGAACTGCCGTGTTTTTAATAACCTGAAGACATAAAGTACTATAACTATTTATCGGGCTAGCGGTAGCTAACTTAATGATAGCCCCGGACACTCCCTGCTCAACTGTCAAGAACATTGTCATTTGCCAACCACAAAGAAGGAAAATACTAACCGACTGCCGAGCAACATCTGAAGAAGCCATAGTTTTAGTCAGAAGTTAATATCCCAGATAGATTTAAAAATAATACAACAAAACTGACTAAATAGCGACTTCCTTTTTTTCAGAAGCTTGATCAGGACAGCCTCACTGCGCCTAGCGTCGACAACTGGACAGACTACACCACTCAATACAAGATAGGAATGAGG
Organism: Macquaria australasica; assembly: GCA_005408345.1. Lineage (NCBI taxonomy): Eukaryota > Metazoa > Chordata > Actinopteri > Centrarchiformes > Percichthyidae > Macquaria > Macquaria australasica. Next base: position 199,242 of record SEMN01000358.1, on the reverse strand, counting down.
GGAGGTCTATTGTTTGTAAATTTGCTTTAAAACTAAAATTCTATAAATTAGGGCAAAATGTCACGGAAATTCAACTATTCACAATTGTATAGAAATAAATAGACTTCAATTGTAAGAGAATGTAGCATAACAATGTTAATTTACTGTAGTAATGAACTCACCCCCCCTTCTTTGTATAATGGTATGGCCCAACTTAATTGTCCCAGTGGCTTCCCTGGCATGTTGCGGACTGTCAGAAAAATTGTAAAGCCGGGTTACGTCAACATCCAACAGCTTCTCTATTCTGATGCTGATGCCTGGTTTCAGATATGAGTTTTGACCTCAGAGAATCCACAAGGAACTACAAACATTTTTTGACAACGTACATTGGTTGGTCTGCTTAGCTAGTTAGTTGTTTTTTTTTTCATTCACTCACTTCTTCCTGACGCCATCACAGCTCAGTCAACACTTAAAATAAATCCACATTCTCCAAAAATCAGACTGTTTTTCCCACATGGTCGATTTTACTTGTAACTGGAAGTCTGAGTTTACGAGGAGCACATGAACGCAGCCTGGTTTTTGCAGCGGTGAGCCGTTTGCTTGGTTACTTCAGCGACGTGCGACCCCTATCTGCCAGAGCGCGACACTCCCCCCGGAGGAGAGGAGGAGGCCAGAGATGAAGATGCTGTCATCCGTTGTCACCGACCTCAGTGAATGACAGTAGCGTGAACATGGAGTTATTTTGCAACGCCCTTGTGTAACTTATTAAGCTCATCTTTGCGCTCTGTTTTGGGCCGTTCGGGGTGATGATGGCGTCCCAGTGCACGGAGCAAGCCGTGCAGGAGTTCCTGATGGAGAGAGGAGGGAGGGTCCAACAGATGGAGCTGATCGATCATTTCCTATCAATTTGGGGGAGAAATGACCAGTCGAAGGAAGGGGTGGATCGCGAGGTGCTGAAACGCATCGTGGACAACGTGGGTTTTGTGACGGTGGAAAAAGGCGTGACATTTGTTTGTTTAAACGCTGAAGGCAGCGCGGAGTCGGTGATGTGTAACGTTACGAACACAGACGGCCACGATCACGCGGAGTGCAACGGGAACATGCAGGAGACACTGGACAACAACTATGACAACGACAACGGAGAGCAAACAGGTGAGCGAGGTGCACTTTGTCTTGATTTTATTCCATGTGATTCCATGTGGGGGTTTTGTTTTTTTTTGTCCGTGATTTATTTGTTTAAATTCCTATATTTCTTTCTATACCATGGTATGTTTGTGTAATCAGAAACGTTATGTATACTTAGTTATTTATTTGCTTAGGTAGCCTAGTATTGTCTCGCATTGGCCCTCTGAATAGCCACAACATTAACAACTATCATTGTTTGGCCATTGTTTTGAAGGCCAATACTGGCTTAGATTGAAGTTGTTAAAATCCAATAATCACTAGCTTTAATTTTGACTTCTTTATTGCCAAAAATCACATAAACTCTACAATAATTCAGGATAATAATCACACAAAGAGGATAACAAAACTAACCTCATGCATACCTGTGGGGACAGTGGATTACAAAGGATATGTTGCTTTGGAGTCAGCACAGTCAGGTTAAGATTATGCCATAGACAAACTCCATCATACAGTGTCAGAGCTGCAATGACAATGACAAAAAAACATGTCCAATGGTTCCACAGGAGCATCCAGTCCATTGGCTGCCAGCCTGGACAATGACAAACAGTCAAATGGCAATGAGCAACCTGCAGCCCCCTCCCAGAATAATAAGACCAACACAGTGACTCCTACCTCTGGTGGAGGAGGGGAGGTGAAGCTGAGGGAGAGGAGGAGGCGGGAGTCGGCCCCAGTGATTGGGATTCCAGATTTGGACCAGGCTCACCCTGCGGGGTCCCACAACCAGCAGGTGAGAGGGGCGCGCAGGGTGTCCAAAGGGTCCCAGCGGGCCATGCTGATCAGCTGCCTCTCTGAAGACAGCGCCTGGGAAGGGCTGGACCCTGTTGGAGATATCAACACGCCCAAGGGAAGTCGCAGGAACTTCATAGAGCTGATGATGAGTAGTTCTCCTCAGGTAGGATACTTTGTTTCTCTGGCATGAAAAAGGTTTTACAAAGCTCTCTCAATACAGGACACAGCAGTTAAAACAAGTGACAATCTAAGCATGCGAGAAGGTATGTTTACAAAAATGAACTTCAACCTGTAAAAATCACTGAATCAGATGTAACGCAAAAATGCTGCTGCACTGCTTTCGATTGTTTGAACCATGTTGTACTTTTGGCCACACCTAAAGCAGTGATGTCACAGCAGGTGTTTCACCTTTGGGTGTGCTCCAAAACCTGAATGGCACACAGTTGTCCATGGATGAAATTAAGAAGGTTCCCCTTGTCTTTGCCGCTGTGTAACTTGCAGCATGGTCGAGAGCGCAGCCTCTGACAGCTGTGGGGTGTGACCAGAAATGCAATATTCATGAAGTGTGACTCCACAGCAACAGTTTTCTGTCTTATGTAACTGAGGGATTTGACACAGTGATATAATCTAGCTTGTCTTAACTCTTATTGGCAAAAAACTTGCCAATAGAAAAGATAAAAGAGATTAAAAAAGCCATCTTTATATCACCTTAAAGCATTCTGCAGTGGTACAAAGCTAAAAATGTATGCACCTCTTTCATTCCTATGTTCTTCCGTTTACAGGTTCGGAGGTCTCTGATCAACCGTGGTTCACGTCTCCGGGACTCAGTGAGGAGCGATGGAGATTCAACATCGCTCCTCTCCTCAGCCACTGATGAGGACTGTGCCTCGGTGACTCTGGACCCACTGGAACACGAGTGGATGCTGTGCACCTCAGATGGCCTGTGGGAAAGCCTGCAGCCCCTGCTCACTGTGGAACCTAGCCTAGTGGCCAAGAGAGACTTTGTGACCGGCTTTACCTGCCTCCACTGGGCGGCTAAGCAGGGCAAAGCTGAGCTGCTCTCCCAGCTGCTGGCCTTCGCCAAGGAGAACGCTATACCTGTCAATGTGAATGTGAGATCAAGTGCTGGATACACACCGCTACACCTGGCAGCCATGCACGGACACACACAGGTGGGTTGCATAGACGGTGGTTGTAGTGGGGTGTCATGTGTTACACCTGCTCAGTGAAGCAGCAGATAATTGTATATGCTCTGTCTGCTCCAGAAAACAAGAGAGGGCTTCTGCTCTCTATCAATTTAATCCAAAACACAGTGCATTGAAAGTATGACAGTGACAATCCAACAACCTGAAAGTTTACATTATTTTCTAAGAAATGGCTTCCTAAATGGGATGTTTTGGGATGCATTTTGTGTTTTTTGGTTCTAAAGAAGTATGGGAGCATGTACACAGCCCTAGGTTGGGATTCAACAGGAAAATGTGCAGGCTGTGTTCTAGTCAGAGGAAAACAATAGGCTAAAGAGAAAACAGTTTCCTTACATTTACTTTAAAAGCAAAAACATATGCGTGTAAATTAAACAGATGCTAGAATGGGATCACAACATGAACAATTTTCCAAGAAGGTAATTGGTAATTGGTCAGGGGCAGTGCTCATTGATCAACAGAGAAAAATTCAGAGTTAGCCTAAAAGGCTAGTCTTCATCTGTTGTCCCTAGCCAGATAATAAAAAGGCACCCTAAAAATATAATATAATATACATATCTTGTTAAATTCATACACAACAGAATAAATATGCACAAAATAGTTCAGTACACATCCACCAATAAACAATGCTATAGTATCACACTTTGTATATTGCTACAATCCATACCAAATAAGGACAAACAAACAAACAAACAAACAAACAAGGGTAGAAATAACCGTGGACTGATCAAGACAGACAAGACAAGACAGACAACAAGATGGCATGCTGGATTATTTATGAGACACAGTTTCATATGATTCAATCCAAAGATGTACAGTATTGCTATCAGAGAAATCTGCGTAAATGACAGGTGACAAGATTGCAGTATCTGGATATTCCCTGTATGTATTTAATGTGCTCTAATTGACAGGTGGTCCGTGTCTTGCTGTCAGACTGGGAGGCAGACCCTGATGCTCGAGACTACAGCGGGAGGCGAGCCATCCAGTACCTGCCCCCACCGCTGGCCGCTGACCTGCAGGAGGAGGGGGTGGTCATCTCACCGGGAGCTGAGTCAGACAACGAAAACACTAACAGCAGCAGTGGCGGAGGGCGTGGCTGGCGGTTTCCCAGAGTCCTCCAGGGCAATCTGAACCCGCTGCGGCTCCTGAACCCACCCGCTGAGGCAGCAGAGGAGGCAGCCATGACCGGGAGGACCAAAGGGGGGATGCAGAGGAAGTCGTCCCTGAGCCGGCTGAACGCCCGGCTCCATCGAGGACGCCACAGAGCCCAGATCATCCACAGCGCCTCCTTCAGGGACACTGGGGAGGTGGGAAGAGGAGAGGAGCTCCCCAGCAGCCCCCTCCGAACCCGACCACTGTCCAACCTGTTTGGATGAAGTTACACAACTCTGCACCAACGATATCGAAATATAAACCAGTTTGACATGTTTTGATTTACACAATACAGTTTACTCACCTTTATAAGCTGACAGGTCAGACATTTTTATGACCAAAATGAATAGTACACATCCTAATATATAGTATCAAGCTGATTTTAAAGTTTTATTGTTATAGGATTTTAAATGAATAACCACAAATGTGTGTTTCTCTAAAAATATAATTTATTTTTGTTCCTATTGCAGTTGTTAGGCTTATGTTGATCACAGAGGGCAGGGCACAGTTCGTTTTATTTACCACGACAATTCATTGAGTTAAAGCTGAGCTAACGCTCTGTGAATTGCTTTTGAACCTGTTTTTTTTTTTTTTTAGTAGGTTTTTCTTTAATGTTTTTAGGCACTGTTAACAAACATTACACCAGTTTTTTGTTGTTGTTTTTTATTAATACCTTACACTAGAATAATCTTTACACAAATGCAAAAGCAGGCAGGCAGGAATGTATTAGGTTTTCACTTTCGTTTTGACTCACAGCGGTGAGGGATTTGAAAATAACACTTAGGTCTGATTTCACACAGTTATCCAAAGTCTTGTTTTTCTTTGCAGAGTAAAGTAATATATTCATAGAACTAATTTTCTATATTTCAACCTCCTTTGATTGGATGGTGCTGATTTTTTTTTTTGTAAATTTCCGTAATGTGAATGAATCTTTTTCTTATTTTTTAAGTAGCAGATGTTAGTATTCAAACTGTTGTAACCATAGAATTCTTGTATGTCCAAACAACCGTGTACAGTTGTCATGTTTGCACTTGTCACTTTGAAGATAGTTGGTGATTATGGGAGGAAACTGCTCAAACTAAAACCATGCCAGCTGTTAGTGGTCCCATGTCATGTTAATATATACACGATATAAGAGGGTGATCAAATTGTTACAGCTTTAGATGTATAATGCACTGTAAATATAAACGTACAAATGAGACTATGTATTTTTTTCCTAAACCTTTCACCCCTGTTGATCAATAGTTGACACCAAAAGAAAGTTAAAAGGAGTTCCTAAAAGTTAGGTTGTTACACTAATGTATTTCCAGGCTGTCATGGCTTTAGTTAGTACCCAAGTATCCAAGTACCTTTGATAAAGACACTGATCAGTTTCACAGGGTGGAAGCACAGGGAGAACTGATGCTGTTTACTGACTATAATGTACCTCAAATCCTCTGGGTCTGGTCTGGTTCACTTATTGTTACATTGCTTCTTTGTGCAGTATGGGCCTCTGATAGCAGATTGCAGTGTTTCTTAAAATTCATTATATGTCCCATTTTCATCTAAAAGAACAATTCTAAATAATCACATGGATTCACAATTGCATGCAGAATTGGTTCATGTCCAAATCTAATTTAGTGAAAAGTTCATTCATTCTTTCCATAGACAAAACCCGTAGCAGTAGCATTAGTTCCACAGTATATGCAATCAAATAAATTGATTCAAATCACTCTGGACCAGATTTTATATTGAATAAATTGCCTATATTGGCCTCTTGTATTGGTCTAGTCTTGCACGTACACAACCCTTTGCTCATTAATCATGTCTGCATCATCTGTGGATAATAATAAGAGTCTAGACCAGAATATGCTGTATGTTTAGCTGAGGAGCACATTGACTTTTTGACTGTTTTTCCAAATATGTGAACCTTACTTATATCTGATTATTGGATCACTGACACATCCTGGATTTCATGAATGTTCCCTTAGTATTTTGTAGCATTTGTACTCAAATCACAGGGCTTCATGTAATTATACGGTTGACTCTTTTGATGTAGAAATGTATTGTGCAAATCTACTTTGGTGTCACTTTTTCAGATGCATGAATAGGGGAAATGTAACTGCTTTGCACTGTTCATTTTTATGTCTGTAAGTCATTGAGTCTGTTTTCGTTGTGAAATACTGTGAAGTTATTATGTGGTGTGAATATACTGTTACTGAGCCACTGTCATCTTCCTCTCTTGTCTCATCCTTGAATGTGAAATAAAGCAATAATGGTTTGCATAAAACTAAAGTCAGTGCTCTCAGTTACAGTATGCCAACTGTGCTAACTGTCTCCAAGGAAACAAATATGCAGAACGTGTGGGACCAGCAGCAAGGATTAGACACATGATGGTTGCCATAGTATAAATACTAGAGTCAAATCCAAAGCTCCAGACAGACAGGCTATTTCGTTTGCAAGTCCTGCTGACACCAAGTGATTGTCCTTGTCCGGTGGTGCTGAATAATTGATGATCTGATGACCCCCTGTGCCAGCTTTGGTCCAGCATTTACAATATATCCACAGCTTCCTGTCCACTAGCTGCCCATGTAACACTGCACCCAATATATTCACAGCCACTCATTCTGCACCTGTTGTGTGTGTAGGGGGGTGTGTGTACTTCTATTGTTACAGAGACAAAACGTTCTCACAATATTAATGAAATTCTGATTGGGTGAGGATGTAAAACATACAATTTTATGCAAATCTACAACCGTTTAAACTGCAGATTTTCCCAGTGTGACAGAGGACAAGTATTTTTTATTTTTTCTGTCAGGCATGTAGTTGAGCTTGTTATCCCCAGCATGTCACTGAGGATAAGAGCCAAAAAATGTGAAAAATTGAGTAAGTTAAATTATATGCATAAGCCATCATATGTGTGAGAGGGATATGGTATATTTCCAGTCAATGTACTCAGCGTCTGGGACTGGACAGATAACCACAGCTCTGACAATCGTCTTGTGGCACTGATGTTCTTCTAGCTCCCTTTCTGGGTCTGTCCTCCACTTCATGTTCACCAGAACAAATCAACCACATAAAAGCAGGATTACGTGTATACGGTCATTACAATCACAAATGTGTTGCTTGTGTAAATGTAAATGCTCTTGAATCAGAGTCTGCTCTTTTGATGTTTCTCTGATCTCTGTTATTGCTCTCATCCACTAGTCAAACAAGATATATAGAGGTCACTGAAGGGACAAGGTTTTTCCTGGGCCGGTAGATTCCAGACTCTAGTTGCCTTAGGCAGCTTTTCTGTTAGATGACTGCTGATCGGGACGGAGTAGAGAGGCTGTCTGACTGCAGCTACTGACCTACATACAAAGTAAAGGGAGTAATGCCTATTATGTAAATTCCTCTGCCATCTTTTCAGGGAAACTGTGCCAACTTTTTTGCCTGGGGCCTCCGCTGTTGGACTAATCCATGTCCAATCTATCCCCATCTCTCACTCTCTCCACAAACAGTTACCACAGTGGTGATGACATTCATACAAAGCCTAACTTGTGACTAACAGTGCCAAATTGCCATCAAGCTAGTAACAAATGTGCACTGTCCGGCCGGATGTTCTGTTGTCTTGTGACATACAGTGCCTATAAAAAGTACTCGCCCCCTTAGAGGTTTGCATGTTTTACTGTTTCACAACACTGAATCAAAGTAGATGTATTGTGGCTTTTGTTAACTATTTGACACAAAAGACCCTTTAATGTCAAAGAGAAAACAGATTCCTACAAAGTGATCCAAATGAAATATAAAATACTTGTTTGCAGAAACAAGTATATTTACACTGCAACCAATCATTACCCCTTCACTTCACACAGGTGATCTCCATTTAACTAATTATGTGACTCTAAAACCAACGGGGAGCTTCACAGCAGCCATTTTGACATGTCATTGCAGGGTAAACACATGTGTAATTAATAATATTGTGGCCCTGTTCCATGTAGGTGGGCCAGGGCCCTGGTATTGTGCATGCTGGCTCACTGGAACGGCTGTGACACACTAAATACAATGGGACCATAATTAATTGATCGGTTACACCTGTATTTACTCTGCTGTGGCATGTCAGAATGACTGCTGTGAACAGGGTTTATTGGATGCACCAGACGGTCATGACAATAACAATAAGAAGCGACTTTTTGCCACATTCTTCTCTTCTTATGTTTTTTTTTAACTAAACAAATGTTCCACATGGTGTCACTGTTCTGAAACAAGGCCGCCACATCCTGCTGCACGTTGTTGTTTTGCTAAGGTCATAGTTGACTGCATGCGGAAGTGGGCATGTAGGTTAGTTGGGTTTTTTTTATTCTATTCTTCTTTTTCTTGCAGTGTTTCGCTCTCCATAAACCAATACAAGAAGTTTGTTGATTTGAGGCTAACTGGTGTTAGGTAGGTGGCGGAGAGATCTACTGTGATAACCGACGTTAGTATGATGTTACGTAAAGTCGGACCGGACCTCGTTTAACAGCTAGAGAACAGTAGCTAACTAGAAATAACACCGACGTTAGCTGCTGTTATTAACCGAAACACTTTGCATGTAGCAGCTGACGTTAACGTTTTGCTGACTTGTTAGCATTAGTTATCTGTTTCGTTAAACAGCTCCCGAGTTTGTCTCCATTCAGAGCCGGGGCTAACGCTAGCCAGCTACGCTGCACGGCTGCCGTCGCGCTGGTAACCGTGCGGTCGACAGCTTTCACGGGTCAGCGCACAGCCGACGCTCGGTCTCAGTGGGTTGACATGAACAACACAAAGCTTGTCCTCGGTTTGAAATGAGTCGTCAGCTGGTAGAGCCTGCATTCACAAAGAGCGTCGTTGGTACCTAAACGCTAATATAACGTAATAATGTTAGTTAGGTTACGTTTAACGGCAGCTAGCCGGTTTGATGAGACAAAGCGCTGAAGACGTCCCATAAACGCATCTGCCTTCAGAAGATGTTAACATTTGTATGAAGGAAAGTAACAGAAGCAAACGCTTAAGTTCTGATTTGGATGTGTTCTAAATTTAAAAGGGGACAGTGATGTGTGTGTGTTTTTTAAACGTTTTAATTAAATTTGTATAAGGCCTGAGACTTTTGAATGGAGTTTTGGTTGTTTTCGTTTGTAAACCACTATTTTGGTTGTTTTCATTATATTCTAAAGTGAAAGCACTAAAATAGTCCTCTCATTCGGGGTTATTTCAAGAACAGCTAACATATGCTAACCGTCTTTACTGTCTCCAAACTTCCTGCAGCTTCCCCACCTGTCTGCAAAAATGACCACCATTGTCCATGATACTACAGAGGCAGTGTGCCTGTCCTCTGAGTACAACCTGTACCTCAAGCCCATTGCCAAAATGACCATCAGTGTGGCTCTGCCCCAACTCAAGCTGCCAGGCAAAAGCATCTCCAACTGGGAGGTAATGGAGAGGGTAAAGGCCATGGTAGCTCCAGAGCAGTTTTCAGCCCTGCGAATCTCCAAGAGCACCATGGACTTCATCCGCTTTGAGGGTGAGGTGGAAAACAAGACAGTAGTCAAGGGCCTGCTGGGTCGTCTGGATGGGAAGAGCATCAAACTTAGTGGATTTACTGATGTACTGAAGGTAAGGCTGACATCATAGTGGACCACAAACCCCATGGTGAAACTTTGCTGTTCATGTTGCATGAACTGTATTTGGTACTTCCTTGGTTATTGGAGGCTGTAGTTCGTGGGCAGATGTTTCTAAAATGTTGGCCACCCCATTTCAATGAGTGCAGAGACTAAATATTAGAAACACCTCTCAGTATAATGCAATACTGTGAAATAGCACCACAAACTACAGCCTCCAAAACACACCACCTCTAAACAGTTTCAACAAAAACTGAACATTATAACCTTCATGTTTATTGCAGGACTGTTGTGTTAGACTGCATTAGTTTTATCTAGTTGTACCTGGCAACTGAGTGTACATCAACCCTTCTCTCCCCCTCTTTCCTTAGGTTCGTGCAGTAGAGAATAAGGTGGACTTCCCCACACGTCACGACTGGGACTCCTTCTTCCGCGATGCCAAGGACATGAATGAGACTGTGCCGGGAGAGAGGCCTGACACCATCCACCTGGAGGGACTTCCTTGCCGCTGGTTCAGCCAGAAGGACAGCCACTACCCAGACCGGCCCTCTGAAGAGGTCCTCATTGCTGTCTTCCAGACATTTGGCAAGGTGGTACATGTTTCTGTTTCTACTTTTCTATATTTAACATGAAAAAAACCTAAATACAGAATTGACATTATGTTATGAGTTTGAAATAAGGTAATGTCTCACTAGGCTGTAAGACACAACTATTATAATGTGCCCCTCCCTGCAAACATAACATAACATAACATGCAGGACATTACTGAAGACCTATTGTTCATTTTTGGGTCTGTTTAGCATAAACAAGGCTGGTATTACAGTATATCAGTGCAAATTCTGTAATGACTGAGTTTTTTGGAGCACCGATCCTTACTGTAAGTGACATAAAGAGGGGGGTGGAAAGTCACCGCTGTGTAGAGCTGTAGTCCCCCCTCAAACTGGTGGATTCTGCATGTACTGACCTTTGTAATACGCAGAACTTAATAAACTTTGTTTCACTCAACAATCAAATTCAAAGAGATGGCTATGAATTGTATGCATAACAATTAAGTGATAGAATTGTCTGAACTTATTTGACTGAGGACACTTACGCACACTCCCTAGTGAAATGTTGCAAGAAATCACCAAAAGTCATGTATATTCTATTGTATCGATATTAAGAAATTGAGCCAAAAATAACATTATATTTGATTTCATCAATATGCCACCTTTTTGATTGTAGGTACGAAATGTTGACATCCCCATGCTGGACCCGTACAGGGAGGAGATGCTGGACAAGAACTTCAGCACATTCAGTTTTGGAGGTCATCTGAACTTTGAGGCTTATGTGCAGTACCAGGAGTACTGCGGCTTCACCAAGGCGATGGACACTCTGCGCAGCATGAAGCTGATGCTCAAAGGAGACGATGGAAAGGCAGTGGCCTGCAACATCAAGGTATTGCAGGCCCTCATGGTTGTAAAGTACTATACAGGTTAATATATATATATATTAAATTATTTCCTCCTAGAACTTAGGAAGTTTGGGAGGAAATTTCCCATTTCTGAGATTCATGGTGTCTAATTAAGCTTGATTAAGTGGTTTGAGTTCCTAAATATGTTCAATCCCAGATAGAGAAACCGATCAGTACAAACTTTAACGGGCAGTGTCGAGAAAACGTGAGTTTAATTCATGATTAGGGTGTATAAAGACACGTCTTTTCCCAATAAGTAAAATAGTGAACATAGCTTTGTCTCTCTTTCTTCTTCTAGAAATTTACTGTCCTAGCCTGGCAGGCCTAGACAGTGGATGTAGCTTAGAGCTAGTACAGTGCAGAGGAAAAGTGTGGAGCTATATTTCTTGCTGTAAAACTTGGTCCTCAATAATTTCAACGAGAATCCCATGTTGGCATAATGCAGAGGGTTCCAGCAAGAAATGTGGGCCAAAAACCAAAAATGGATCAACTCTTGCTGCAACGAAATACGGTCATTGCAAGGTGGTGCGTTGGCCAATCACAAACACCTGCAAACACATATACTTGTTAATATGAACAATGTATTTCTACCTTTTGAACCACAATTGTGAAGACGGAGCTAAAATGATTGTCCCTGACTTTTCGCAGTTTTAAAATCCTTCATCATAGCGTTATTAACCGCCATGCAATTTTTGCATCTGTGTTTGCCAACAAACTCAAGGATGTATTTCTCAAACTGGTCTTCCTGGATTATATTTCATTTTCTCTCTGATACCCACAGCCACACAGCCCCACCAACGCAGACCTTTGCAGTTCTTTTATCACATTGCTATTTTTGGTGGGATTGACCTCTGAGGGCATACAGTATCAGAGATCTGCATGCCTCTGTTTTGTGTGTGTGAAGCCACCAGTGAATTGCAACTGCTGTAGCGATGTTGCAGATAAGGCAGATTTTAGCAATTAGATTGTGTTGTTCAGAGTCACATAGCAGCTTTAAGACCTTTCAGTGGAATGAGAATTAAAGCTGTGTCATCATTATTTCCAAGGTAATGAGGATAAGGGAGAATCCGGTCCCTTAATCCACAGAATAAAGCTCCACCGTGAAATCTAAATTAGGGTCAAAGCAGCAAAGGAGGGTCTGTATAAAAGAAATGTGGAACAAAAGAAGATATTGTAAGGTGGTTCTATGGTTAAATTATATAAATACACAGAAGATGTTTCATAATCTCACCAGCTGCTTGAACATGAAGGTTTCATCTCGCTTGTGTATTACGTGACGTGTTTTGAAAATGATGACCCTCATAACCCTGCCTGATGATCAGTATTGTACTGATTAGGATTTAACTGAGGCACTGTGGTAATCTACAGGCAAATTATCATTACATTATCAAACTATCTACTGTGGACTACAATATCAATATCAGGCTGTTGTAATTAACATTTTCGGGTCTGTTCTTCACTGCTCTGCCATTCCAGAATATAAACCTTCTTAAGCACATATTGTTAGAAACATCAGAGAGCTCCATCTGACTTATTCATTATTTGACTCTCCACTTTGACAAGACTGTTGAGTCTGGTTTTACTGGACAGGCTGATATTACCATACCACAGTGCAATACAAAAGATGCAACAGATTCGTTAAAACTGCAATAACACCTCAGACGCTCAAACACTGAAATAGCTTTTGAAAAAGAAATTCTTACAAGAAAATGAAGATGTTGCTGTAGTACTATGAGTACAATGAAAGCACTTTTTGTGAGCTATGTATATGTGCATATGTGTTTTCCTCAGGTGACCTTTGACACCAGCAAGCACCTGAGTGAGTTGGCTCTGAAGAGGAGGAGCCTGGAGAGGCTGAAGTTACAGGAGCTGGAGCGGCAGAGAGAGGAGCAGAAACGACGGGAAAAGGAAGAGGAGGAGCGGCGTAAGGAAGAGGAGAGGTATGATGGATCACAAAAGAGAAATGGAAAGCCAGTTTATGATGAACAAGGACTTCACAATCAGGGCAGTGACCCCAAATGCACAGTGTTGTATATTCATATTTTATGGGAAAGAAAGGAGATGGAAATTCTATTGTTGAAAATAGTAGGTCAAAAATAAAGTTTTCAGGTATAATATTGAGTGGGTGACAACAAAAGTAACAATTTATATTTTCTGAAATTGGTTTTGCACTCACTGTTACCAGTAATAACATATTCACGAGGACAATTTACCTTTTGTTCAGGAAACAGAAGGAGCAGGAAGAGGAGGAGAAGGAGAGGAGGAAGGAGGAGAGGTTACGAAAGCGAGAGCAGAAGTTGCGGGAGAGAGAGGAGAGGAAGAACCTGAAGCGGGTAAGGCGGCAGCAGGAAGAGGAGCAGAAGAAGCTGCAGATGAAGATCGCCATGGAGGAGAGGAGACTGCTTCTGGCTCAGCGCAACCTGGAATCCATACGGCTCATTGCTGAGCTGCTGGCCAGGGCCAAGGTACAGCATCTACACAAAGATACACAATACACCTCTGAATGGGTATACACACACATCCATCTGGTGTGTAATAATACACCTTTGATTTTGATACCAATACTGAGGTTCATCTCTACAAATTTGATACTTTAATACTCTAGCAAACACTTGACAAACACTGCAATGAACTTACCCTAGCTTTTTTTTTTTAAACCAAATGTGAAAGATGCAAGTTAAGCTTTAATGTTTTTAATATTCAACATCAAAGAATACAGTACAATTTACTGTGTCTGGAGCAAAGAGGGCTGTTGATGTTGGGGTTCATCTTTAAAAGAATAGTTTGACATTTGTGCTTGTTTGCTGAGAGTTAGATGGGAAGATCGATACTACTCTCCTATTTGTCCATTAAATATAAAGACAGCACTCCAAGAAGTTACTGCTCCCAGCCAGGAAGCAGCCTGGCACATAACCCCCTGTAGAACCACCACTCGTTGTTTTTACACGTCAGATTTTGTACAGATTAAACAAACAAGATAAAACATGGGAGTTGGTGAGCTTTATGGGTGCTGGTAGGTGGTTTTGGTACCTTTTTGGACAGAACCAGGTGAGTTGTTTTATTAATTCAGTACTGCTCGATAAAGAGCTTATGTGCTTTGCAGACAATTCCGTGGATGACACTGTAATGCTTCATATTGGCCTAGAATAGGTTGGAGAAGTGTCTTGTCCTAATTGTCTAACTTGAATTTGGATTTTGCTGATGGTGTTTTTTTCCAATTTTAATGTTTCTCTTATCTTTGCCTACATTTTTTCCTCCTCCTCTCCAGGCCCTAAGGCAGCAGCAGGAGGAGAAAGAGAGGGTCGAACAGGAGGAACAGGAAAAGCAGGAGCATGCTCGACAGAAGGAGGAACTAGCTCGTCTTCAGCAGCTGGAGGCCTGCAGACGCAAGCAGGAAGAGGAGCTCCGGAGGGTGGAGGTGGAGAAGGAGCGAGCGCTGGAGCTCCAGCGCCGAGAGAAGGAGCTAAGGGAGAGACTGCTTTGCAACCTGTTGAAGAAGAACAGCGGTAAAACCACAAGACCTGCAGGCAGGCAGGACCAGGCTGGCCCTGTAATGAGTGAGGAGTCCTCTGATCCTGGTGGCAATGATGTGATGTTGGGGGTCCTGGGCCGGGTGAATGGAGTCAAGGCAGTTGAGAACAAAGAGAAGCAGGTGTCCAAATCTAATGTGCACTCCCAAGCTTTGGGTAAAAACAGAGCAACAGAGGAGAGGAGAGGAGGGGAGGACAGGAAGAAAGACCGGGAGGGAAGGAGGGAAGAGGTGGTGAGTAGCAGGCACAATAGGGAGCAAGCGAGGGACCGGGACCGCTCCCACAGAGAGACAAGCTCCTACAGCCGGGGTAGGAGGAGGCACTCCCACGGCCACAGCAGCAGCAGGAGGAGGAGGAGCTCCAGCCGCCGTAGGAGGAGCTCCAGTCGTCATAGGAGGAGCAGCAGTCACCACGGAAGCAGGAGGCGCAGCCACAGCCATTGCAGTAGGAGCACAAGCTCCAGCCAGGACCGGAGTCGGAGCAGCAGTGTGAGGAGCTACAGCAGAGGGAGGAGCCGCAGGCATAGTCACCGTAGATACAGCAGAGGCAGCTCTAGGAGCAGCAATAAAAGTAGAGACAGCCATTACAGTCGAAGATACAGGAGACGCAGCAACAGTAGAGACAGGAGCCACTCCAGACGATGCTAATCTCATCAATATCATCAGTTTATTGATTGATATATTCTCCATTTCTGGGCTTACACCTAAAATTCAACAAGTTTCAGAAGAATAGACATTTATGGTCCCTTAATTAAGTAAAGTTTTCCAGAGTAGGGCTGCTTTGCAAAAAACAAGAAATCTTAGATATAAAAAAGAATCCCATATAAAAGTAAACTCAACTGCACAGAATCAATTGAAACAACATCTGTAAGTTTTCCCTGTATGTGTAAGGCATGCACGTTTTTGGAGTTAATTCTAGGGAGCTGCTTTTACTTATTAAGGTTTTTTTTGTTGTTGTTTTCATATTGTTGGATTGAAGCTGCTGACAACTGTTTGTCAAAAGAATTTGTCAAAATATTCATATTGTGTTTATCAATTTCATTGCACAAAACACAAAATGTACTATTTGGTTTGGTACTATTTTTGTTTCTAGAATATTATTCTACATACATGTGTGGAAGACATTGTATCAACCTTTGGACTGAAGTACACTAAAACTGAAAATTAGAATAACAGGAATAAACATAATAGGGTATTAATATTTCATTCAAAGTTAGTGATCCATTATCATTGATATTCATTGACTTTCTGATAGATTTTTGAATGAAAGGCTAATATCATAGGCTCACTGTATGTGTAAATTGACACATTAGTCTAATCCTACTGTGAACCCAAAAGCCTGTTGATGACTTTCATTTTCTGCTAGCAAGTTGTCTTTGTGCATGAATAACAGTGAGCTGTAGAAAGTGGCAAGTACAGAGGACAAATTGTGTTTATCTTGATGTGGCACCAGTCTGTTCAGTTTCATGGCTGCTGTAGTTCTGGAAGACTTTTTAGTGGACTACTGGACTAAAATGAATGGCTGCTGTTCCATTACAAATGTGAAGTTTCCACAGACTATAAGAAACATACCTCTTTAGTTTGGCTGACCTGCAGACAGCCTAAAGTACTTCTTGGAATACTGCTTCAGTATTGGCCGTGTTGCTGATGAGCAGCTCAGAAAAACGCACAACTGAATTCAGCAACAGACCTGTCATCAGGCTCAACCAAGCAGCACCATTTTTGATGATCACCTAGTTTCAGCTGACGAAGACTGATTTCTTTTAGTTGTATTTGAATTGCTTAATGTTTGGAAGAATTTTGTTTTTAAAAGAAAGTGATTTGTTGATTGAGTGAGTTGTGTAAAGACTTAATGTTGAAAGTCATAATGGTGATAGCATAATGACATAATGGACCCGACTGAGCAAGCAGTGTACTTCCTCTTTCCTTGGCCATATGGGAGTCTTGAATACAAGTGATGGATTTGTCCAATTTTCTTCCCAAGTCTGGGGCAGTGTTAAATTGTGGAATCAGGAAAACAACTTCTGGGATTCAAGTCAAACCAGCAGAGTACCAAGAAAAAATGTGATGTTAGGATGTAACTCTTTCTGCTTTCATGTTCACAACGTAGTGCCGGATACATTTCTTTACTAGTAACTGTACAGACTGTTCTCTTAGCTGTATTTCAGCTTTGGGGAAGCCAAGTCAAATAGTTTTGTTGACACGGCTACATTGACATTGTTACTTGTCATGGAAAATTTGTTCTGTGTCCTGTATGCTCATGATCTACTAGAGCATGTCTTGCATACATGTTTAAAATAAAAATCCAAGCTGAAAACTGAAATGCATTGTTTTCTTTCATCGAAGATGTACCATGCAATCTTGTCACTGTAATGAGAAGCTTCAAAACATCAGAAGTGTTCAAATATTAGGTTTTCTACTTTAATACTGTCTTATGCTCCAATTGACATTGTGTTAAAAGTGCTTATTGTCAGTCAGTTTTTAAACGTCTGCATTATTTACTGCTGATGGAGCCATGATCTGATCAACTGATGTCCATTCTTACCTCTATATAAACTTACTTCAGCAGAACCTTGTGTGAAGGATAAAGGTGACAACTTACCCAACTCCAGCTGTCATATCTCACTGCTGGTTTAATGAACTGTGTGGATAAATAATTAATAGTCAAACTGATTAGTGACTGTAACCTCATCGAGGCATGTGACGTGACAGTCTGTGTCATTATCTCTGATGCTACCATTAGTCTCTCAGCGGCAGTGCAATCCGGCCATATGGAGAAGAGAAGGGAATCACTTCATTCATACGACACAGTTATCCTTCAAAAGTTTGTATTCCAGAAGTGTCAATCACATTTTGGGGTCATGAAAACTGGAAAACATGTCTGGTATAAGAATGTACTGAGTCAAAGTCTCCATCCGAGTGTGTTTGAGTGGGAGTGATAATGAACAAAGCGGCAGTGTATTGCCATAGAGTTGTTTTTGTCCAACGCAGACTGAGCCCCTGCTCTAATCTGGGTTATCTGGCTGTAATCAGCTTAGCCCACTGCGGCTCTCACTGCTGCGGCTGTTGCTGCTGCTGCTGCTGGGTGGGCACTTTCTGTAGCTTTAGTCTGGTTCTGTCTTCACTGCCACTCATACTCATACCTGTTGAAGTGTCTCCAGAACAGCACCAAACTAGTAGGGAAGTTAACTTTGCATGTAGAAGAGCACAACATTCAGAGTCTTTTTGGGCACTCCTGTCCAAACTGTGGCCATGGCTGAACGTCAAGAGATGGGCTCGTCTGAGGGGACACCTGTTGCAGACATGTACCCCAGAAAGATACTGGAGTATATGGAAGGATTCCTCATCTCCAAGGTAACATACACGAGTACTGCTCACACACTCACCTCCATGGGTCACATACAGAGATGCAGCCCACTTTTACTCAGTTTAAAGTTATTCACGCAATAGTTTCCCCTACTCAGTTTAAGGGTTAACTGAGTTAATAGCATCAAACATATGAATGTCACAAGGCTATAGTCTGCAGAGAGAGAAATCTGTCAATTCAACTGTTTTTTAGTTGTTAGAATTGGTGCTTGATATCTTTTAAGATTGTTTATTGTACAAATAAAAGCATTTTAAAGATGTCTCCTTGGGCTCTGGAATATTGTGATGGGCATTTTTCTTTGATCTTATAGATCAAGCAATTAATCGAGAAAATAATTTTGAAAGAAATGAATCATTAATTGCAGCCCCAAGTCTCCTAACAGAAAAAAATACATAAAGTATCAACATAATGTGTGAAAGTAAATTAGATTTGTGGTTCCCACCCACCGCAGGTCAGTTTACCGCACTTTTATGTACTAGCACGTCACAGAGTACATATGGTCACCATCTACTCTATAACAGATACTGGATGATGAAGCTTTAATTGAAAGATCCCAGTAAAGAGACAGACAAGAAAATTAGGATAGTAAATCAATACATCAGTCTTTTTAATCCTTTATTGTGCATGATAGTCACCTACTCAGCAGAGTGTAATGCTCTACTACAAGTGATCTACAATGGACACATGGACACAAATTTGGTTTTTCCGTTAAGTTTGAAGCACTATTATAGTGCTATCGTGTAGTGTAAATATTTAGTGCTATATGTGACTATAATCTAATTGATCATTTAATCAGTGAACTCAGGGAGATGAACTGAGGAGTGACGGGGTACTGCAGATAGAGTACTGCATTCTGGCACATGAATGATCTCCATTCTGTTCTACTCTGCTATATTTTGCTCTGCTCTGCTTCCTCTCTCCCTCTCTCCCTCTCTCTGTGACCCAGACGGTTTTCTCCTCCTGCGAGCTGGGTGTGTTTGATGTGTTGCTGGGTGCAGAGCGTCCCCTGTCTGCAGAGGAGATCAGTCAAGCAGTCGGAGCCAGTCTGGATGGCACACAGAGACTGCTGGCTGCCTGCACCGGCCTGCAGCTCCTCAACACACACCAGGGCAATGGACAAGGTCAGCACACACATAAAAATAAGGAAATAACTCATTAAGAGTGACAACTGACAGATTGTCCCTATAAATGATTCTCATTTTCTAAAAACAGCGTTACAGTGCTGCATAATAATATAGTTTTGAAAAGCACATGAATGTGAGAAATAAGAGCAGAAACTAAAATAGAATTGAAAAAGTAGTCTTTTTTAGTTGCCAAAATGTAATTCTGCTCACGTTATTATGATTTATTGCAATGTTTTTTTTTTAAAATATTGTCAGCTTTTATTTAATTTCTGTCCATTTGTCATTATAATCAGACATTCATTACATTGTTAATTGCTGCACCACCACCTACATGTACACCTGCTCTTGTCTCTGTCCTGTCTGTCTGTCTCCCACATAGACATCAAAGATCAAACTTTGTCTTAACACCTGCAGTGACTCATCCAGTCATCTCCTCCTCTGTCTCTCTCCCACCACCTGTTTCAGTGTTTTACAGTAACACAGAGCAGGCCAGTGTCTTCCTGACCCGCTCCAGTCCTTTATCCCTCTACCAGTCCATCCAGTACAGCTCCAGAACCATCTACCTCTGCTGGCACTACCTGACCGACGCTGTCAGGTCAGTAAACTGAGCGCGGCCACATCCCTGCCTGCAGTCTGGACGCAATTTCACAGTAGAAAGAGTTTATGCCACATTCATTTTTTTTTTCATGTTTAGTGTGTTTGATACCTTTTTTTCCCAGCATCCTTGTAGGTGATGTCAGACTAGAGCTGCAACTAATCTATTAGTTCAAAATCTATTCATCTATTGATTGATTTTTCAACTAAAAGTTTAATTGTATAGGGCAGGGTATAAAATGTCCGAAAATAGTGAAAAATGCTCATCACAATTTCCCTGAGCACAAGGTTTGAGAAGCTGAAACCAGCATTTTTTTTTATGTTTTAGTTTTTCTTGATGGGCTACTTAAACAATTAATCAATAAATGAAATGTCTGATTATTTCTGTCAACTGACTAACTGATTAATTGACTAATTGATTGATTATTCAGTTTCAGTACTATGTCAGACTTCAAGACGTCTGAGAAACAGGTGTCTGTCACCCAAACCTCAGTTCCCAAGAGATATTTACCAGTTAACAGCTGGAGTATTTTCAAAATGGAAAGTGTTCTCCTTCTACATTTATATTACCTGGTGTAAAACTGACTACATTGATGGGATTTGATAGATATTGTTTGTCCCCACATGAGTTAAATTGTCTTTGCTACCATAAGATTATTTTGAATGGGAACATCTGTTAATAACCAAAATATAATTTAAAAACATAACTTGGGGACACAAAATGCTGCAGTGGGAGGCAAAGCATAAGAATAACTGCCATAACTGCTTTGAAAAATAGGTCAAGGTTACCAAAGACACTGCTGTAGTAAATAATGCACAAGCAGGATGTTATTCAATTAAATGAGCTAAGAGGCTAAGAGTAAAAGCACACACATGGGTGGGCGGTGAGGGGCTGTGAGAAGTGCAGGTTTGATTTGTAGCCTAAGGATGTGGATTCCCATCCTCCTTTTCTGTTTGAACAGTGTCTCAAGATGGATTTTAGTCTCATTGTTATGTCTGAGGGAGAACAGCCAGCAGCTCTCAGACAGCGTGACTGGATTCACTGTGGCTGACAAGTTAAGTCCATCTGTGAGAAACACTGAAAACAGATGCTACCTAAACGATAAAGGCATCTTGATCTAAATGACTAATTCTTTTGTGCAGGAGTGTGCAAGGGAAACGTGAATTTACCTAAATTTGATCTGATTGATTTTATCGACTTCAGCTGTGACGATGAGATGAATCTGAAGCAGAAGCAGATATTAAGCAGTGAGACAACCTAGATCCCACATTTTGTAGACTCATGTAGGCTAGCAAATTTAACAAGTGAAAAATCATCAGGTAAGTCACAAATACCCAACATGTAGAGCAGTATATAATAGCACTATATAATGTGGTTGTCTTATTTCTTTCTTGTTCTAGAGAGGGAAGAAACCAGTATGAAAAGGCTTTTGGAGTCAGCTCGAAAGACCTGTTTCAGGCTCTCTACAGGTAAGAAGCTGTCTTTGTTGAACACACACACACACACACACACAGAAAGATCAAACACACATCCTTACTCATTTACATTCCACCCCTGTCTCTCCATCTTAAGCCTGTCTGTCACTCTCTCTTCTCTCTTCCCCCTAAAAAAACAGACTCGTGGGATTTATTAGGAGGCAGAGCGAGAGAGAGAGAGAGAGAGAGAGAGAGAGAGAGAGTCAATGTTAATAATTTTCTATACTGCTTTGGCAATATAGGTTTCTGATCTGTCATATTTGAATGTGAATTTGAGAGAGAGGGTGTGGGCAGTGATGGGAGGAGGCTTGGATCAGATAGAGAGAGAAAAAGAGCGAGAGCGAACGTATCTGCCATTGTACTTGAGGTCTTGTGTGTTTATAGTATCTAGTGCCCACAGTTTTGACGCTTCACTGATCTGCTGGTCAGCAGTTTTCAGGGCTCACACGCTAAAAGTTTCACACTTTGTTCGCTAATAGGTTTTGATCAGCCTGCCCGAGGCCCTGCACTGTAGAACACTGCCAGTCCCACAGGAACAGAGACCGTCAAATCTGAAATTGCTTGCTAAAAACATCCTCCCTTCTTGTCCTCATCATGGCATGAATTGCAAAACCATTGTACTTTGATGGAAGGGGGTCTGATGCACACAAATGGAAGATGAAGCAGATAAAATGCCAATTTTCTTTATTATTTTACATATGAATACCAATGTGCAGATGTATGAATTAGTGTTCCTGAACACACACAACTTCAGCAGAAGTTGGACAATTGTTTTTACTTGTAAACTACCATGCATTTTGTTATCTTTGGATTTTTACACAACATGCAGTTTATGTTTCTGTATGTTGGGATTATTGTTGTTGCAATATCTCTGTATTTGCCATTTTTGGTTCATATTTGTTCTCATATCCTTTTGAGAAGCAGCCGATGATCTCACAGAAACTGCCTCATTCAAAAGAAAAAGATGCTTGCAAAATGAGAATATTCAGACTATGAACCATGCACACATAACATAATACACACTTGTGCAGATGAAATTTGGAATTCAGCTTTAATTGATTGAAAATGAAAATACCCTACAAGAAAAAATGTCAACACCTGTGCACAATTGATTTAATGTGGAGTAGCAGTTGTTTGTCCCCGCTGATTTCCCCTGTGAATACTGTGGGTAAATTAGAAAGGAGAAACAACCACTGAAGTCATTCACCGCATTCCTGGAGCGCTGTAGCAGGAGCAGGATGATTCAAAGCTGGCTGGATGACTCAGACTCCTGTTTACTCATCGCCATTTAACCAGCCGTGTACTGCACCTGAATAATTTACAGCCGAGTCCCGTCTACAGCTTGAATTCTCACGCACGAGAAAGCAAAAAAGATTTGGAGAGAAGCATGGATGTAGAGAGGTTTTAAGATTTCAAAAATATACAAGACATTACATAGTCCTCCAGATGAGTACTTATTATTTAGTTTCTCTCTGAAACATAATAATGGGTTTGATACTGAAATGGTTGTAATGCTTTGATGTGAATTCCTTGACTGTCCATTAAATCATTAAAATTAGAGCATGAAATACAGAAGTAAACACGTCATGTGAAAAATGTGGTCCATTGACTGATAAATGGAACATAGTTAATGACATAATATTAAATGTAATGTTTTTATAGTATATTGTAAGTGTATATTTACTCATTATCTGGGATGCAATGAGTATGTATACTTGTATCTCATATGTGATTGTATTCTTTAGGTTTACATGTTTGAACATGTAAAGAACATAATCCTGGTTACAAACCTGGGTAAGCTTTTATTCTGGTCATGAGACCTGGGTTATCCTAATGATGTAAAATGCACACTGTGTACTAATTTTTGTAATATATTATTTTGGCAATTACCATTTTGTACTGACAAAAAATGTGTGCTGAAAAAAGTAGATCAAACTGCAACTTTGGAAAGCTAGTGCCTATTTCAAATGCAGAAACTTAAGCCACAATACTTTGAAACGAATTTGAAAATGTCCCTCTTTGGCATCCTCCTGTGGTAGCAACAATAAAGAAACAGTGGAAGAAACAGATCTGAGCCAAGGACACTTACATGAATTGGCGGAAAGGAGGCAGTTTTCAATGGGATTGTCAGTTTCTTTCTACAAACAAAGAGAAAGCAATGTAATTAAGATTTAATACATTTCCAAAAAATGTTCATGCTCCAAGATGTCCCAGCAGCTGTGAGCAGCTTCTCCATTGAATGGTGGGACAATAGCATCCATTAACAGCACACATTTGGTATGAATACTTTAAAAGTATAATTAACTTTGACACTTTTTTTCCAGAGTGAACACCCTACATACTCAAAAATCAAGAGGGAATTAGTGTGGGACACAGTAGTCACAAACATGTGCACATACAATATTACACTGATAATTGATGTAATGATCTCCATTTTGGAAGAGGTGAAAGCCTGACACTAGTCAAAGTGGATCATACTTTAACTGATACTATAATGAGTCAGCCTTTTCTTCTATTATTGCTCATAAAATGGAGAGGCTAAAGCAACAAGACAGCGGTAAAACACACAGCAGTGATCAGCCAGCCATGAGCCGTAACTCTGACAGTCGGTACAGATGTGACAGAGACCTGCGGGGATGCTGAGGAGTACAAGGCATGACTGTGCAGAGAGCAGACAGGTCATAAACCACGATGATGTTATAATGATGTATACAAGGACAGAGATCTTTTCCTCAGTATGATCGGAGACAGGATGCCATGGTTTGCATGTAAATGTACTCAGTCAGGGACAAAAAGGGCTGCAGATGTTATCGTTGGGGGGCATTCAATAACTTATGTTCGAAATGTTTTCAAATTAAAGCTGACAGTCTGCTGTTGGGCCTCACAGTCATTTCGTCTTTTCACATCCAATGTAATCAGAGTCTGAAGCCGCAACAGTGAGTCACTCTCAAAGTTCTTCTGGAGGTCACTGTGTCATCTAAAGTTGGTGAACGTATCAGATGGTAGATCACTTTGCTACAGTGAAGTTTGGATAAATGCAATTCTAGTGTTACAGAACAGAGGATACTCTGTGTGTGTGTGTGGGTGTGTGTGTGTAGGCCCATGGCAGGGCAGAGTGTTGAGGGTGATGAGGTGGAGATTCCTCAGAGAAGCAGCAGTCACCACAGGCTCTTCTATTCTGCTGCACCCTGTCTCTCTCTCTCTCCCACACACACACACGCTGTGTCACCATGGGGAGAAACTTTGTAGATGAGGAGAGGCACAGTGTGTGTGTGTGTGTGTGTGTGTGTTTATTGTGGACATAGAGCAGCCCCTTAGGTGACAGCTTACAGAAAATGTTGCCTCAATGCAGCGAGACTTGAAATGCAGTGATGAGATTACTAACTGTTTTGTTTGTGTGTGTTTGTGTGTGTGTGTGTGTAGGTCTGATGAGGAGATGGTGAAGTTTATGCAGTTAATGAACTCCATTTGGAACATCTGTGGTAAAGACGTGGTCACGGCCTTCGACCTTTTGCCTTTCAAGGTCATCTGTGACCTTGGAGGTAAGTTTGTGTGTGTGCGCATGTGTGTGTTCATCGAGTCACCATATCTAATTTCCATAAGGTTGTGGGTTCACAGTCATTAACATAAACAATTGTTGCTGTGGTGTGTTAGCGGAGAGACAGCTGGCTCAGCCGCACACACATATTGATACAATACTGTGTGTGTGTGTGTGTGTGTGTGTGTGTGTGTGTGCACAAAAATGCACAACACACACAATCAACTGTGACCTTTATTATACCCCCCCTCACCTCCCCACTGTGTTAATGACTCTTAGTAAATCAGTCAAGCTTCACAACACACACAAGTCAAAGTGACCTCCACCTGGAGTTTCCCTCATAAGAGATTCAATGTTTCACTGTTGCCAAGTACAAACATCTGTCAGAAAAATGCCATTTATGATGTTAAAGTCATGTTTTTTTTGGTTTTTCCTTCAGAGCTGAACAAATATAACAACAAATACAATGTACAAACACATTGGGTCTATACTACTTTTTAAAAATAAATATTAAACATCAGTCTACAAGTATCATCAACTGCTGACATGTGAATTAAGTCCCACAGTTCAGAAGTTGTACTTACATAAAACCCACCACTCACAGTCACCTGCTACTGTATATAGAGCTGTTAATGCACCTAAAATAATCAAGATGTCTGGGTTTCACTGGAGGTTTTTATTTCAGGAACTTGTCCAGTCTAACAAGAAAATAATTAGCAGAAAAAACACTCAACTCACTGGTCAAACTTGGGTGTTGTTTGTGGTTTCCTTTTATGTTAAAAATGTTCAAAAATGCAGTCTGAGTGGATAAACTTAACATGACCAGTGTTGCAAAAACTGAAATAATATTTAACCGTCAACCTTTCCAAACACAGATGAGTACTTCCATATGGCAGCAATGCTAAGAATAGCTTTCTGTCACTGTCAACCCTCAGGTTTTGTCACTGACTTATTTTTTTTAATTTAAAAAAAAAAAAAATGAAACAAATACAGACAGTAATTTGATTGAATATTGTAATGGTCCAGGAATTATTGTTAGCCACAGTTGACATGTATGACTATTTAACAATATTTTATATTCATGCTTTTGTTTGAAAGCTGAAACAGAAAGTTGGCAATAAAACACTTGAGCTGTGTGCTCTTCTACACTGAAAACAAAATAAGTGTTCACACACTGCTGGAGGCGACACAGCAGAGGTTTAACCTGCTGAGACCAAGTGAAGTATCCAGCCATGTCAACAGTCAATTTATTTCAGCCGTCTCTTTCCCAGATAATGGGAATACATGATTTTGTAGTTTGACAACCCAAAGAATAAAGAAATATATGTATTTTTGGGGGCTCGTCCGGGATGAGTTGTAAATTTGTAAATGTTCCCAGTCTTGAATCCAGATTGATGCCTTGCTGTCACACTTTAATACAGAATATCTAATTGAGCTGTATTGCTAATATTGTACATCCACTGTATTTTTTTTTCTGTTTTGAGCACACAAAATGGATGCTGCTGAGATTGAAGCTTGGTGTGAAAGGAAGCAGTTAGCTTGTGAAAATGCAGTAGTGTTAAGTGATGTTGTTTCTGATGTCACAGCTGATATTCTGCTTCAAGCTTTGAGTCTCGTTAAAGCTTTTGGAAAGGCTCAGATAGTTGATCGCTGCCTAGGTATAGCTTCCAAAACCCAGTTTGTTTTGATTAAGATATCCACTGACCTGTTGGGCTTCCTGGAGAAGCTGGCCCTTGGCCTGCTCATGTGCTCCCTGCTCTTGTGGAGAGTGAAGAGTTTGAAGCTAAACTGTTGTCATTTCTGAGGAATGAAGGGAAGACCATCACAGATGTTAAAGGCTTACTCAACCCTTCACCTCTTGACATGAACGCTGCACTGATCAATGCCATTAGTTCTCTGGTGGATAAATGTAACACTGTGCCTGCGGATACTCAGAGTTACCGAAAGCTCCGCATGTTTTCTGGTGTGAAACCTACCCCCAGCGGGGAAGAAGAGTATGATGCATGGGCAGAGCAGACAACGCATTTGTTGGAGGAATGGCAATGCAGTGATAATGTGAAAAAAACAGAGAATAGCGGAAAGTCTAAAAGGTCCTGCTGCTGACATAGTGAGGTTTCTAAGAGCACAGAACCCTACTGCTACTTCATATGACTACATGCAAGCTTTGGAAACAGCTTTTGGAATGACTGAAAGTCCATCTGACCTTCTGGTCAAATTCAGACACACCTTTCAATGTGAAGGGGAGAAACTGTCTACCTACTTGCTTAGGTTAGATAAACTGCTACACTGCATGTTCAGGAAAGGAGGGGTGGAGCTGTCTGAAAAGGAAGTTAGACCCGGAGTATTTTACTACAGATGGGGGGGTTGATGGACATTTTAAGCGGGAATGTGAAGGCGAAGAAAACCTTAAGAGAGTCAACAAGCATTGACTTCTGCCAAGCTAGATGCAACGGGTCACAGGTGGCTTGCTGCATTGTCCACTTACGACTTCAGTTTAAAGTACAGGTCAGGGGTTCAAAACATTGATGCAGACACTCTTTCCCGTCGTCCGCACCCCACACTAACTCAAGAACAGGAGTGGAAAGAAGTATCCGCATCAGGCAGCCATGTGCCAGATGTCTGTGGTGACTTAACAGAGAATTCCATATCCTGGTAGGGCCATTGAGCACTTGGGGCCCTCTATACATGCTATCCCACAAGCATACTGTAACCTGTCTATTCTGAGTGTCAAGGAGATGCCTGTTTTGAGTTCTACTGAGCTGTCAGATGCTCAACAAGAAGATCCCGCTATTGGCGAGGTATGGTCAGCTCTCAGCCATGGAGATGTAACACAAGTTGACAAGACAAAGCATTGAACCTGCCCTTTGCCTTTGAGAGAGTGGGGATGGTTAAATATACAACAAGGAGTTATGTATTGAATCACAAGTCCGCCTGGCAAACCCCGCCGCTCTCAGCTGGTCCTGCCAGAGAAGTACAGGAAGGTGGTAATGAAATCACTGCATGATGACTCAGGTCAGTTGGGCTTTGATAAAATGCACGGCTTAATTACAGATCGATTCTACTGGCCACGAATGAAATCAGATGTCAAAGAGTACTGCAAGTCTTGTGTGCGGTGCATAAAGAGGAAGACTTTACCCAAGAAAGTTGCTCCACTGAGTCATTTGCAAAGAGATGGACCACTGGACCTTGTGTGTATGGACTTTTTGTCCATCGAACCAGATTCAAGCAATACAGAAAATGTCCTGGTCATCACTATACACGCTACGCTCAAGCCTTTCCAACAAGGGACCAAAAAGCCTCTATGGTGACAAAAGTGTTAATAGAGAAATACTTTGTCCACTATGGGTTACCAAAGAGGATGCACAGTGATTAAGGGAGAGACTTTGAGAGCCGCCTTATCCATGAGCTACTGAGTCGGCTTGGGGTTGAGAAATCAAGAACTACGCCTTATCATCCTCAAGGGGATCCCCAGCCTGAAAGGTTCAATAGGACATTGTTAAACATGCTCAGGACCCTGGAGCCAAATAAGAAGAGAAAGTGGAGTCAGTACATTG
The DNA here is from genome assembly GCA_005408345.1 of Macquaria australasica. Classification (NCBI taxonomy): domain Eukaryota; kingdom Metazoa; phylum Chordata; class Actinopteri; order Centrarchiformes; family Percichthyidae; genus Macquaria; species Macquaria australasica. The sequence goes on along the minus strand of SEMN01000358.1, from coordinate 170,763 downwards.
GACACCTTGTACATGCCTACAATTGCACTCTAAATGAAGCCACTGGGTTTTTGCCTTACTATCTTATGTTTGGGCGCGAGGCGAGATTGCCCGTGGATCTGTGTTTTGGAACGTCCAGTGATGGCACACGACAAGAAGCTTACCTCAAGTACATAACTGATTTGAGGACGGAATTGAAAGCTGCATACGAACTCGCAGAATTCATTGCTGCAAAGCAGAACAAAGGTAATAAGCGGAGGAATGACCAGAAGATCCGTTTCTCACAGCTATTGCCTGGAGACAGAGTCTTGATACGGAACTTGGAATTACAAGGGAAGCATAAGCTGGCAGATCACTGGGCTTCCAACCCTTATGTAGTGGAGAGTCAGATGCCAAACTTACCAGTGTTCCAGTTGAGACCAGAAGATGGAAGCGGACCCATCAAAGTTCTCCATTGAAATCACCTTCTGCCTCTAGGACAAAAAGTACGCCTAGATCTGGTGTCTGTTGTTGTCATGCAGTTAGCTAAACTGCCGCCATCGTCGAGAAGACGTTGGGTTTTTTCTTTGCCTGCACGGACCTAGAGACTGTATTCGGGAGGAGCTTCAGCTGTCATCGCAGATGTTTTACCTGCTGCCGACGAGGGTGTGGTTCCTGCTGTTCACCGCTGCTGTGCTGCTGCAGACTGAGAGGGGTCTGGTGAGAGTGATTTCTCCAGACGTGGTAGGAGCTGTTCTCGTTCTACATGAGGAGGTACTGCTGTTCTGTTCCTTCATGAGCTTCAACGTTAAGTGCGCCAACGAACTAAAACAAAAAGTGCACTTCAGGTTAACACAGACTAAAGACTAAAAACATTGCCTGGGTCATTCTATTTCATTTCCTTTTTTTTATTTTCTATAATGGAGTTTTTTTCCCCATTTTGATTGATTTTTGCATTCATTTAATACAAAAGTGAAACTGAGATACTGTGTGTGTGTGTTTGCTTCCCATATGCTGGGTGACTAAATAAGTTGATTCATATTTTTTTTTTTTTGCAGACATTATATTGGGTTCTTAAAACCAGAATTAATCCTTTAGCCTCTCATTGGTTATTAGAGAGTGAGAGTCATAGTTTAGCCTAGACATGTTTATTATACAATGAGATGTCTCTTTCACCATTTTACTATGTATTGAGTGTAAAAGGGGTTTAATCCTTTATTGAGTGAACAAAGTGTTCTTTATATCACGAGCCTATGGTGAAGGGGTTACATCTGGAAATAGCATTTTATCCGATTAATGCAGACATGGCCCTAGTATATATTTCTAATTGGTTTTATGTGATTTCGCATGGCCTGATCCTGATGTTAATGTTTAAGCACCAGATTTTTCTTAAGCATACAAGAAATGCCAATAAATAAGAAGGGGAAACATGTAACTAGACTAATGTAGCTTCCATCCGTTGTTCAACAGAAGAAGACTCTTTGAAGTGAACAGCTCTGTGTATAAAATGTAGGAATGTGAAGCAATATGTTGCAACCCAGTCAGACAAAAAGGTAGCTTCCTTGACTCTGTGTGTTCTTCTTTGTCAAATCAGATTTATTTATAGTGCTTTCGAACAGCAGGTTTCTTACAAAATGGTTTACACAGAGAGCAAAGGGCACATGGATAAAAAAAAAAGTGAGGAATAAAAACAACATGAACTCCACAATGTGAAGCCAGGGCTACCAAAGAAATGCAGAGAAACAAGTCAAGAACAGAGCAGGATCAAAAAGACTAGGATGGAAAGAAAAATGAAAATGTCATGATATGAATAATAGGGAAACAAGCTTTTGTCTGAGAGATGTTGCCAGTTCTTTTTTTGTTCTTAACTAAATTGAGAGCTGAATGTTGTCTCCACTCATGTACTCCTCAATCGGCCATAAATAGTAGGTGGTAGATAATAATGTAGCAGTGATGGAAAATCTTAGACTAATGTTGTTTCTAAGAATAAATGTAAAGTCTGTGGCTCTGTCCACATTCAAGACTATACTCACTGATAATCACATTAAAATGATCCAATGCAGTATCCATGAAAACCCAGTATTTATTTTTTGGAGAACCCTTAGTTTAATACTAAAATGGGTAAAAGAGCCTCAACATTTATCAAGAAAAACCATCTTGCTTATTAGCAGTTGTTTTACACAGGTGAGTCTCAATTTTTCTCTGTTTTAATGATTTAAAAACCCACAAGATTTGGGCTCAATCAGGCAAAGAAACAGCAAGCGACTCGCCGTACCAACACTAGTCGACACCAATGGGTGGCAACCTCCTGTGTGTGACACCTCAGCTGACCACACAGGGGAGCTGTGCAGCCACTAAAAGCACACATGCTCATACACACACGTGTAGACACAGACACACTTCCTGTCTTTTCTTCCCTCTCCTCTGTGACTTTCTCACCACAGGGCTGTGTGTTCATGTTTATGCATTAAAGTGCACCACCGAAAAGAGTGTGGACAGCAGGAGTGTGAAGGGAGTTACTGCAGCGTCCCAATAAGACTTTGTCTCTCACGCAGCATCTGTTGTGTCTGCACGCACCTGCTGCTCAGGTGCTCTGTCTGTCTGTCTGTCCAACTTTCTGCCAACTAGCTGACTCTAATCCAAAATCAGTCCACATTCATTCTCAGGTCTTTCTCATTTATATGCTGAAGGTGGTTTGTTTTATACTGGCTGTCTGTGGGAAGCCCTTTACCTAGATTTATTCATTTGACATTTAACACACATTTCAATTTTATGTTTTGTTTAAAAACAAATAATCAACTTAAAGGTTACTGCAACTCTATGGAAATCATATTCATGGTTCTGAAGCATTATGGGGTTCTTTTATGTTATCAGCCATCTGCATCATGTTGCCACAAGTAACAAACACAGTCATGGAAAAACGTCATGACACTGCAATGGAAGAATACTCCAAATATATGCATTCAAACTTTTGTCATAGTACGAGTAAACAAGCATTGGTAAAATGTACTTAAGTATTGAAAGTTGATAGTATAGAAAAGATATATAAGTATAGAATTATGTACAGGAAGTAGATAGAATAGTCTCTTTGATAAAATATTAACAACTTAACATAAACAGAGTACTTTAATGTTTTGAGAGGTTCACAGGGTCATTTCGTTATAAGACAGTTTAATCTAGAGCAATCATGAGCAACATAGAAATCGTTATCATTTGTTTTGCAGGTAAAAATCATAATCTTCAAAGTAACTTGTAATTATAGCTATGAGATAAATATCTGTCTGTCTGTCTAGATTCAGTTCACAAACGTTACTACTGTAAACACATTTTTAACAGCATCAGAAAAATGGTCAAACAGCACAAGGTTTTGTTTGCTGTCTAGTTTTAAAACAGCCTGTATTAATTATTAAAGAACTGTCACTCAGTTTGATAATGAGAGCATTTCTCTGTGGCAGTACAACTGTTTAGAAATAGTTAAAAAGCTCAGAAATACGTACGCATTCTAGTTGTGGTGCATTTTGGATTGAACTCCAAAAATGCTGGATCCTACACTTTTCCCACGATGCAACTCAACAGCATCTTTCAATAGACCCCCCCAGTCCCTGCGGTAAACGCCCACGTCTTTCAAACTCCATTACCCCAGCTTGTAACGCAGGCTTTCTGTTAAAAATTTGAAGTGTCAAGTGCAAGCTGAGATAACTCTGATCTTGTGTGTGTAAAATCAATGGAGTTCCCCTTCAGTGGTTCCTCCACACAGTTGAATAAGCTGGACGCAGACATAGTAAGTCACCCAGTATCCAGTTGCTGACACATTGCAGATGGAGACTCTACACAACCGGTACTGTAAGAGATTTATCCAGGACAAAACAGACTACTGACTTTTATAAAACTACAGAAATACCAGCACATACTAGTAGTGGTGCATTTGAATTAACAACATGCTAGATTTTGTATGTTTCTTTTAATGAAATGGTCAGATAACATAAAATAAATAGACAGGAAAAAAAAAAAGAAAGAAAAACATCATAATATCCAACAAATATAACACTCTGTAACAATGACAAACGCCCATCAAAGGATTTCATTAACAAACTGAGGCAGCCAGGTTAGCTCAGGGTCTTGTAGAGAGTGTTGTGTTTGGTTTTGCTCCTCCTTGCTGCTCTTTGATTTTTCTCCTCTGGCTCTCACATCAAACAGGGGTCAGCAAAGAGTATTTGTGTGTATGAGACTGTGTGTGTGTGTGAAAAAGAGAAAGCCTTGTAAGAATACAGGCTGATAGAGTAGCAGCAGGTCATGTTAGGAGGAAGGCACTACTGGGCTTGACAGTTTGCCCTGCATAGACACGCGCGTGCGCACGCACTCACCTAAATCTGGTTGGCTGCGTAGGTTTGTCAAAGTGAGATCCTTTGATCCTGTATTCCACCTCACTGCCTTTCCATCACTTTGTCCCATTCATACATTCTTCATCTATCTCTTTCTCTCTCCATCTGTCTCATACACTTTCTCTCTCACTCTGGTTTAAATTCAGATTGCTTTATGAAGCATGAACGCTGATAATAATGCTGTCAGAGCATCAAGTTGAAATATATTTTCACATTAAATCCTTGTTTCCGTCCTCGTGCGTGTGTGCATGTGTGTGTTCGTATGCTCATTTAATTCCCTTATTTTCCACTCAAATCATCAGGTCTGACCTCCGCCCTACAACGAGTTACATTTCTCTCTATGAGGACAGTAAGCAGAACAAGACCAAGAGCCTATGGCCATTCCTGCAGCTCTGTGAGGCTGAGCTAAATGCTAATGTCAGCATGCTAACACAACACTAATAATACCAGCAAGTAGAAGTCATCCACTGGGGACCATAAATGTCTGTGCCAAATTTTGCTGCAATCAAACCAATGGTTGTTGAGATATTTCAATTAAAGAACAAAAATGTCAACCTCATGGTGGCGCTAGAGGAAAGGTCAAGAGATCACCAAAGTCAGTAGGATTAGTTCCCTGGGGACCATGAATGTCTGCACCAAATTTCATGGCAATCCCTCCAATAGTTGTCGAGGTATTTCAGTCTGGACCAAAGTGGTGGACCGACAGACCAGTCAACAGACCGACATTGCCATCCCTAGAGCCATGCCGCTAGCATGGCTAATAACAAGGATTTTCAAATGTAAAGGTTAATTTACGAATGTAGCGTTAAGTGAAATCAGTTTTAGCCTGACAACAGTCAAAGTGTGTTTGCTGTTCCTTAAATTAGATTCCTTAGTAGGATTCCTAGACAGCAGGTTCTGCCCTGTTTCTGTATAAAGCATCAGTCGCTTTAAATTCAGTTCAATTCAGTCTGCTTTATTGGCATGAATGTTAGATGAACCATATTCCCAAAGCCGCCACATACAACTGAATACAAATCATGCATATAAATAATGGGTACATACCTGAAAGCATTTGTTCCACTCGTGTGACTCTGTGTGTGTTTGTGTGCACGGTGTGTGTGTGATGCACTACCTTGTTAATGAAGGCTGTGTGTATTTATTTTGCTGTAACTAAGTGTAATTATCTCTCTCTCTCTCTCTCTCTCTCTCTCTCTCTTTCTCTCTCCAGGCTGCAGTGGAGCATTAGCCAAGCAGTGCACATCAGCCTACCCAGAATGCACTGTGACGATCTTTGACCTCCCCAAGGTGGTGCGTACGTCGAGGGAACACTTTGCCACCGAGGCCGACCAGAGGATAAGCTTCCATGAAGGTAACGTCATGACGACTGGGTGAAATCACTTGACATTTATAATCATATACAGCCAGTTCAGGTGCAGGGTTTTACACAAACACACACACACACACACACACACACACACACACACACACACACACACCGTGCATACATACAACCACACACACTGTGTTTATAGCATATCCCAACACTGTTTTTGAAAACTAAACTATTACTATTATTATAGGAAATAATTTCAAAGTGTATGTAGGTTTACCTGCACTTCAGTTCCATGTGTGTACAATTAATATACAATCAAGTACAACTCTGATCTGCAAATGTGTCTCCGAGCTCCCACTGAGCTGCTGCTGTTGGACTGAAAATACTGTGTACGAAACTGCCAATTTATACCCCACGCTTTGTTTTGTCGGCTCGCCAACGCAGCAGCTAAGGTGGAAATCTTAAAAACCCAGAGCCAAAATCAGTTCCTGCCTCTCCTGCTGTTGTCATAGCCATGACGGTGTTGAACACAATGGGAGCTGTAACATGGAAAACACTGATGTACTGATTTTGTCTCAATGTTTTTTAATGAGTGCAGGTGTCTCTGTGTGCTTTATTTCGTAATGGACAGCAAGGACATGGAATTTGGTGGAGGACAAGCACACATACACTCATTTTATTACTGTCAATACAGGATTAATAAACAGCAGCAGTGTCGTGGTGGTAGTCAAGTCTTAACTGGTGAAGTTGAGCGAACCACTAGAAATCAAAACATTTCTTTTTCCCCATTAGTAGATCCCCGCTGAACGTTAGACAGCAGCTGGAAATATGTCGTTAGGTCATATGCTTTTGACATAATTTGATTACAAGAGACATCCCCCCTTTGTATTAATTATGTTTGAGCATGTAAACCACTAATGTAATCGTTGTCTTATTACTGGAAGGCTTGTCAACAGAATTAATAATTACGTGAAATAATTAAATCAAATTTAGCGGTGTCTTAGGCTCTCAGTGCATTTGAATTGTGCGCGCGTGTGTGTGTGTGTGTGTGTTTAGGGGACTTCTTCAAAGACCCCCTGCCACAGGCTGACCTCTACATCCTCGCCAGAATCCTCCACGACTGGACCGACGAAAGCTGCGTAGAGCTGCTCAGTAGAGTCTACAAAGCCTGCAAACCAGGTCTTTGTGTGTGTGTTTGTGTGTGTTTGTGTGAGCATGAAACGGATGAGTACTTTTCTTTTTTTTCTACCCTGCTTGAAATGAGATGGCGGATTGTATCCCGCAATGCAGCTGATCCCAGAAAAATCTGTCCTTCTGACTTTGATCAAAGACAGACACGCACACACACAAAAGCAGCAGGCGCCATCAGGAGGCGGAAAACCCTCTCGTGTTTCTGTCTGTGTATCTGTGTGTGTGTCCGTGTGTGTAAATAAGAGGAAGGAAGAAAAACAAACAAACAAAAAAAAAAAATAAAGTGGGGAAGCCTAGTCTTACTGGACAGAGAATACAACCTGTCATAGCAGGAAGTAGCGCCTCAGCGGAGGCCCACAGCTGACCTTTTTAACAGCAGACATTTTGACTTGTTACAGCAGGAAAAGCACAGGTGTTACTAATAACATTAATGATGTCTCCGTTCCAGCAATTATTGCAATGCAGTGCAGCAATTAACAATGGAATTAGTTACACCTGTGTTTGACATTGCAAGATGCCCACTATGAAAAAGGTCTATAAGAAGCTTTATTAGTTCTGACGAACAGTAAAGTCATGACCGTAAACGTGAAGATTACTATGATTGCGTTACTTTTTCACAATAACTTAATGAATGATAGAATATGGTTGTTTGTCCTGTTAACTAGTTGAGCGTAAGTAAACCGGCATTTGCATACTGTGCATACTCTGTAATCATCAAAGTGAGTTTTGCTTTCTAACTCACAGTCGATATGATCCAAAAGTCTGAAAGTTTACTGGCTTGTCCTGTTTAGTTGAAGTAAACCATGTTGTTTTGATATGTACTGCGGACAATCAGCATTTAGTTAATATGTTGACCATGAAACGTTAAACAGACAAGCTGCAGTTACTGTCACTGGCTGGCTAAGCTTTGCCAGAACACAAATCAAAATCAAAAATCAAAACCCCAAAAAAGACAAAAGAAAGAAACAAACAAACAAACAAACAAAGAAAGGTGACCTTTTGGTCCATCCTGTAGGAGGTGCTGTGTTGCTGGTGGAGGCGTTGCTCCATGAGGACGGCTCTGGCCCGCTGACAGCGCAGCTCTACTCCCTGAACATGCTGGTGCAGACGGAGGGCAGGGAGAGGACGGCTGCTCAGTACGCTGCCCTGCTGGCTGCCGCCGGCTTCACCAACATCCAGCACCGGCTCACTGGGAAGATCTACGACGCTGTGCTGGGACACAAAGAGACATGAGGCCGATGGATAAGGGTACTAGTGTACCAGGACTGAAAACTCACACCACCTGGGGGAAAAAAAATTCTACTATTACTGTACTATTTTTGGATTTCTTTTTAAATTTCACCTTAAGTTTCTTCAAATAAAATAAAAATAGTTTGTCACGCTGTATGACAATATGACATTCTGTATCTGCTTTTTCACTGAATCAGTATGACCTATGAAATGTTAAAAAAAACAAGGCCCATTTTTATGGCTGCTAAATTTTGGATACTGTATATTCTGGATTATTTCCTGTAAATTAGCATATTTGGTATCTTTGGAAACTTTGGGAACTAATGCTTGGCCTCAAAACATCAGTTTGTAATGGACCCCTAAGGTTAGTGGAAGAAGTGCTGCTCAGTTAGCATGACGATAGTCGTGGCATCGTAACAGAAATGGGATCGATAGAAGTGCCAACTCAAAATAACGTTTCTAGCCCACTCTTGTGGAGCCTTTACGGTTATGTAGCGCCTAATGAGAACTTTCCTATTGGCTAGATGGTGTTATAGTTACACTGCACAGACGGCTATAATACATTATACTACAGCAAAAAGGACAGAGTGGGAGCCTGATGGTGTCTCTTTATTCTCATTTGTCTGGCCACCAAACAAAAAGTAAAAAATGTACTTGTGTCTTAGCCCTGGCCTAATGTGCCAACTGAGAAAGTGTGGCTCTCTGCGAGTCAGGATTTGTGCATGTACAACTTTAAAACATACAGTTTGCAAACGTTTAACCAGTAGTGAAATACAAACAGCTCTCCATCTAAAGCCAGACTGAGCAAAAGTGTTATCATTTTCTGGTTATTGTGCTTGCAAGACATTTTCACCATTGTAAAACTGAAATGAAAACATAACTTGAATAGACAGAAAATACAGTCAAATGGCAAGCAAGGCTAATTATTACCACCTCTTCATGCAAACAAGAGACTCAATTTGCAATTTTTCCTGTTACAGCACCTTATAATTGGCAAAACAAAGTAATCAGGGACAAATAGTGCCCACAACAACAATGTGAGAAAAGTTATTACAGCAGGAGAAACAGTTACTGTATGCCCAATTAACACAGGGCAAGTCCCTGCACTAATACTATTTCTGCACCATGACCAGTAGGGGGCAGTGTAGTAGTGTAGTGTAGTGTACAAAATTATATCAAATATAATCTTGAAGAGTAACTTAACACTAAATCCACTTTTTTGAGTTAGTAAATTAGATGTACAGTCACGTTATTACAATATCCATTGATCCTGAGCCCATTTTATAGTTTTCATTGCAGCATAAGTTGTTTTGCTTTTTCCAGAGAAAATCCAGTAATTCCGGATAAACTTCCTCAATCCCCTGCTCACCTGTTCCCACTTCTCATCAGCCCTGCAGTCACCTGAGCGTCCCCACCCATCTCCCCACCTGCACCTCATTCCCTCATCAGCCTGCTCTACATATTCTAGTTCACTTGCTTGGTTCCTGGCCAGATTGTGAAGTTATGTTATGTTGCTGTGTGCTTCATGTCTTTCTTCCCTGTTTCTGCCTGCCTTACCTGTGATTTGGACTTTGGATTCCTGCCTGCCCCTTACGGGATTTGTTTGCTTGTATTGAACTGCTCTCTCGTTTTGACCCTTGCCTGCCTCATCATCCAGTCACCCCTGCCTTTTTGTGTGAATAAAGTCACTAAACTGCTCTAGGTCTGCCTCTGGCATCTACATTTGGGTCCTACTCCCTGTGTTCCTTGTTAACCAGCTTGCACATCTATGACTGTATGGAGTGTGAAAGCCTGCAGAGAGCATGCAACTCAGAGTAGTAGTAGTAGAAATGCTCTACTACTTGTATTTGTTTGTGTGTTGTTCAGTGTTACAGTGTTTGTGGCATATTTACACCTTCACCACCATTTATTCATTCACATCCCCTCTTCTGTCACTCTCCATTGTCGGGTGTGTTTAAGCTCAAACAGGGTATTAAGTTGCTCTTTAAATGAACACCCTGTATGAACATGCTAACATGTTGCTAACAATAAAATACCTAAAATCGCACATTTTAGCAAGCAAACCTTTTCTGAATCTAGACAATCGAGTAAGAGACTAAGCCCAGTCCAGGCTGATTCTGCTGTAAATGATTAGCCACACACCGCAAAGGTCAAACTCTGTTAGATGGTGTGCAGTGTGAGCTTCCAGTCTCATTGCTAAGAAGATGAACTTCCTTTACATATCTGTTCACATCACTCAATCCTAAGCCCTGTGTCTGAACCCCCTCGCCTCTTACTGTTCTTAACAGCCTAGTAAAGCTGTCTTTGTACCGTGTTCTTTGTAATGGTGGACGTGACTCAATAAATCTTCCTCACAATGGCCCGGCCCATCTTTTCATTTCACCCCTATCCTCATCCGTGCACAGGATGTCTTCAAAATGCAGATATCATCCTTTTATTAAAACTCAGCCTGTCATTGTGCTCCGCCTCTGCTGTGACGCAGTTTGCTCGAAAACAATATTGGATTGATCAGCACTGCACTGGTTGTCAGTGAGAAACTTACATTAATACTAACTTTCATTTATTTAGCATAAAAATGGGCCTGCCAAAAGATAATTGCACAAAATATCAGTTGTCTGAAAAGGATCATAATCGTCCTTCAGACATCGATATTGTCTGAACCCTGCTCTGCGTTCAGAAGACTGCCACTACTCTTCACTTCTCTGTCTCTTTTCTATACACCCACTCATTCTCACTGCCCTCTCTATCCTCATCTCTTCTTCTTTTTCCTCCCAGTAATTGTGAATTAATCAGACTTCAAAGTGCAACAAATTAGAATTGATGTCAAATCCTTGTGGACAGCTTTACAGAGAGTCGGCCTAATAAAGGGAAACGAAGTGCTGAGGCTGAAGACAGCTTGACCTGTGCTGTGCGGAGACATGTGATAGTACCCAGTGACACGGCGCAGCATTACCAATGTCACGGTGGTTAACTAGTGCTCTGTACCACTTGGCGGTGATGCTTTTGAGAAATATATCCTTCCTTGAGGATAAAATGGTATTTCAGTTAAAATAGCAAACGTATGGGAAGAAATAAGTTACTTACTCGCCTTAGCACTCCCTTTAAATATGAGGTTACATTTTAATTAATCCAAATCTCCAATCGTCCCTATAATCTGATTTAACTTTCCCATATTTACTAATCCTCCCTCTCACACTAAAACCAGATTAGATAAGAGCAAAGTTTTTAAGTTTCTACGTCTTTGATGAAAAATGTAAAAAAAAAGTTAACTTTCTCTGGATGAAAGTATCCCACTGTATTGTACGTTTCAGTAAAACCACTGAAAATCAACACTGTTTGAATTTTCTGATTATTCACAGGGGAAAATATAGTTTTCTTGATTTATAAAAGAAAAGCAGCTCAGGACATCAAAGTAAAAAATGTACATAAAGCTGTGTGAAGAATTACATCAGGGAGTGTCATTTTAAACTATTCAGTGAGGGGAACTGCTTTTCAATCAGGACGCGAAACAACAATTTGGCTATATTTAAACAAACTTCACTGATCCCCCCTCCCCCGCTGTAGACTCTGAGAGAGTATCTTTTCCAAGTAGGTTTCTCTTGCTTTTCTTCAATGATTTAGACTCGGGTCAATGTTTTCCACTTCAGCAGAGAGAGGTGCATACATTTCTCCTCTCTACTCTTCAGTTCCATTTACTGCTCCATCTCATGAGGCTATTATTGTGCCGGCCTCAAGTTCAACCTGAGTGGGTTTTATGGATGGTTCTAGAAAGTTAGGGCTATAAAAAATAGGGGAACTGTGATGGAGACGAGGTGAGCTGAGGATGTTCATGCTCTTCTACTCTCCCTCCGCTGGACATGTGGCTCCAGTCCGACCAGAGAAAACACAGAATCCCAAAATAATGCAAAGACAGGGGGTGTCCTCGTTGCCTAGTGGGTTATGATGCATGCCATGTAACCACAACGTCACAGGTTTGACTCCAGCTAGCAACCATGCTTCCTGTTAACTCTTACATAAAGGCAAACATGCAAAATAAATAATTATAATAATGAAAAAGCAGCATTATATATAGATTACATACATGTGTGTTTGTGATTTGATTCCCACACATTTAAATGGAAGCACATTCCCCTCCAGGAGACGGATGAAAGGCAAGGAATGATAAAAACAAGAACTCTCCTGAGTATCTCTTAATTTTGTCACAGTATGTAAAACGTATGACCTACGGCCATGTTGATACACGCGTCACCAATGTAAGTATGAATTGGCATATGGGAAATTGTGTTTATTCACCGGTGTGTCTATTCGTGTGTGTGTGTGTGTGTACTGTGCACTACACTCTTTGGGGACACTCTAAATCTGCTCCACAAGTCACGCACCCTCCCACCCTCAAGCTCTAGGATGTCACTTTAAGATAACAACTTCAGGGCATTTCAGGGAACACACTCAGTTTATGCCCAGAGACTCTGTGTGTGTGTGTGTGTGTGTGTGTGTGTGTGTGTGTGTGTGTGTGTGTGTGTGTGTGTGTGCGTGCGGTGCTTATTAGGGCTCCTGGCTCTTTTAGTGATGTAGTTATGTTTTCATTCCAAAGTTTCACAGGAAACTGAAAGTTAAGACCTGTTTTTGCTTTTTGGAACAGCAGTCGGAGTCGAGCTTCACATCTCAGCGTTTTGAAACAGGAATCTCCCGGAAAATCTCAATGTGATCAGAAGAGATGCGGAAATACACAGGGAGAGGGACGAGCCGTCTTCCATATGGGGATTTTATTTGTGTGCTTTCTAAATATATATCTTAACAATTTTTAATTAACAGTGAGTATCTAAACCATATTTAAAATGTTCTTTTTTAATTTGTAAAACAATTCTTGCATCCTATATGCTCTAAAAATGTATTATAATCTATAAATGACTGTTTTCTTAATTAATAAAATGTACAGTGCATATTGTGTTTTACTAACCACTTGACCAAATAATATTTAACCTACAGATTTATTAATGACAGTTTACAGCACTTGGTTTGGTCTTAGAAACATTACTATATATAAGAACATGTCTGACGCTAAAATGGCACAGTGAAAAGTTAATTAATTAAAGAGGTGACTAAAGTTAATCACCTCTTGCTCCGTTCCCAATTAATTATAATACATTTTGTGAGTGCATGTATAACCCAGAATGTCACCAACATGTTCTTGTCTATAGGTAAAATTGGCTAAAACCTTTAAATTTACCTTTTTCATATGATGAACATGTAAAAATGTCTATTTTGTCATAATGGTGGAGAAATGTAATCCGTACGTCAATCAGTGTTTCAGTTCTGTGAAATTCATCCACCTGTGTTGCTATAGTAACCTGATGTGGCACAGTTTTGCTGTAGAAAAGAAACACACTGCCTCAAAAAATGACATCCACAGTTTACCTTATGTGACATGACCTATTTATTTAGTATTTCAGTCGCATGGTCTTGAACAAGCAACAGGACCCATATATGCACTGTGCTACCGCATACATGGCTGAGAAAAATACACCAAGTAAAAAATCCAGTTTGCCATCAGTTTGGAGGAGAATAAACTGGGCTGGGATAGAGACAATGTCACTGGGACGACGGTGCCTGCTTGCTGCTTGCTGTCGGGGAGGAAACCTCATTCAAACCGCTCTTTGTTTTGTTGTGGCACAGTGGTGTGTCAGGAAAAGGTAGAAACGGGAGAGGTTGTGATGGCAGTGTTGCCTCACCAGAGAGACGAGGAGGCAAAGTGGGGATGAGTAGAGAGAGAGGGGATGGTTAAGGGATCAAAACAAACAGAATTACACACACACACACACACAAACCCATCACATCTCACAACTCAATAAAAGTGTCTCTTGGCTGTAAGCTGTGCTTTGTCACTTCCAAACACTTCCATAATTCATGGGCCGGTGACAGCAGTATTGAATTGAGGACAAAGATGTGTGCCCTGTAGGCTATACACACACGCACACACACACACACACACACACACACACACACACACACACACACACACACACACACACACACACACACAAAGGTGGTCGTAGATTTTCATGAGCTACAAATACAGAGAAACAGAGAATGTATGTTAGTGGAGACCTTTGGAGAGGTGATGAAGCTCTGCTGGGTTGTGTGTGTGTGTGCATATTACACTTCTCCACTTGATAATGACTAATCCCTCCATTTTTGCCCTTCCTCCTCTCTGTCACTTACTGTTGCTTCTGTTTTTTGTATCTTTGTCCTGCCCCTTAGCATGACTAAATACAGTCCGTCTCACACATTCTTACACACACACACACACACACATGCACTGGCAGACATATTTCAGCCACAAGGTTGTCACTTCTCCTCCTGGCAACATGTCACCCACGTCCTGGTTTTGACGTCATTTGGTCCTCCTGGCCAAACTGAGGAACACACACACCCTGCCAAGTGTTTCTCTTTATTAAAGTGATTTTTCATCGCATTGATGCTGGTCCTGCCAGAGTCGAGAGTAAGATTGGAAGGCATGAGACGCACCATCACCCCATTTGCACCACTGACACTGAAGGTGGCATCTCAATTACTTTAAGAGCCCTGAAATGGCAACAGGAAAACAAAACATTATACTGCCCTCGCATCACATAAATAAAAATGGAAGAAAGTTGACATTTTGTTTTTATAACTTAAGGACCTCCACATACAAGGTGACAGTGGAAATGTCACGTGCCATAATTGTTTATTTTTAAATTGACTATTAATTAACTGTAGTAGGTGTAAATGTCAATTATGCAGTGTGTGATTGCCAGAAAGGGCTCCAAGGACTCTTTGAAGTGGATCCAGGTGATTCCCATCAAAATGAGTAAAGCGATGATAAATTACAAACAATCACAAACAGTAAGAGTTCATCACAGGTCTCACTTCTCGCCATTATTATCTGCCCACACACATAGCTCAGACAATTCCATAATAAATTAACAGAAAATTATATATTTAAATATAATATAATTAAATATTCCTGTGGTTATCAGTTATAGATCTTGTATGCAGTTGTTCAGTACGAACAAATTAATAACAAGTATTTGTCTTTTTATTCCTTGCTTTACCCCTGTCAATCTATGGATCCAAATTTGACTTTTCATCACAAAGACCAAAAGAGAGTGGATGCCAAGAAGATTCCCATAGTGATCTCCACTAAAGTCTGAAGATCATCATCCCTCCATGCATGTAGAACTAATGTGCACAGATTTATTCATCTGTTGACTTTCGTTTTCTTCATATTCTTATAGTATATGTGAATTGTCTTGTATTGTATTTTGATTACTTGACACATTTTTTCTTGTTATGTTTACATGCAAGATGGAAAATAAAGACCAGACATTTGTTTCCAGCGTTGTATTGCTTACTTTGCCTTTATTTCCTTTTATTAATCGTTTGCTTCATTAGCTGCTTCAATATTTAAGGATCGAGCTTTTTAATAACTGTGACAACAAATAGAGCTGGTAGTGTGTGACTTGTTAATTGTATTGTATAATAAACCATCTATATCTGAATTATAGCTTAACATGCAAATTGTCAGTTGTGTTAAGTTTTCACTCATTGTCTTCCTTCTTATTCTTCCTGAGGAGATTAGTTTCATCATTTTCTGCAGGCTGTACAAGTGCACAAGCATATTGTTATTCTCATGTAGATGAGCGCGACATCTACGTTGCATGCATTCTTGCCATATAGTGTGTGGACCTTGTTATGTATTCTTCTGTGATTAGCCATATTAGGTCTGTGCAATTCTGAGTATTTCCTTCCCTCGCAGCCATCATCAGCACAGTTCCAGCAGCCGTACTGGATCCACTGCTCTGTAAAAGAGTTCAGCTCATTTCACCATTCGTTCTGGTTTACCAGGATTAGTCCACCGTGTATAACTGATCATTTTCAGCATTTTGCACTGTTGAACAGAGTCATTCCCACTTGGTAATGATGTCCTCACAAGCTTTGTGAACACTGGTACACTTTCTTCCTTTGGTTGTTACCTGTAAATGTTACCCAGGTGATTAAAAATGCTGTTTTGGAGACGCCTAATGGATAATCTCAGGTCTGTGACCCAATGCCACAAAAGCCAGATATCAATCTTCCTAATGCTGCACAGTGCATAAGTACATCACATGCATGGGTCAAATACAGAGCCATAATGGTTATGGTTAAATGGATTCAGTTGCCATAGGTGATTACTCACAGGAGCATCTGGCCTTTTTGAAAGAGCACAGTTTGTTTCAGCCAACCACAGCAGGGTAGATTAACATATTTCCCATGATTGTTTTCATTAGTGTGTAAATGCCAGGGTCACCCCAGTCCCCGTCCCTGAGGGAATCAGAACAGGCGAAGCACACTGCCTGTTCGCCGGGCAGGAAGGTGGGGGGTGGAGGGAAGCTAAGTAAGGCAAAAGGTATATCTGTAAACCTAATCCCACATGCAAAGACATGCACCTACTCTTCTACATATTATCTCACTACAGAGTGCCACTAATCTGTATTGCACTGTCAAGTTAGAACATCCACAAGAGGAAGTGACTCCCATTCATTTAATTCCACGGATTATTAGCCGCCTCCACTCATGTTGATTCAGTGCGTCAATTTGAGCAGCAGGGATTGAGGTTAGGCCGGGCTCTGTTGCAGCGCTCTTTCAACTCCATCTCTTTTCATACACTTTCCACGGAGGCAAGGAGAGGTTCAGGTTTTGCAAAATACGGAGCCAGTTTAAACCCAATAACAACCGAGCTTTTACCGGCTGTGGGCAAAAAGAGAGATAGCGGCAAGCTGTATGTCTGACAATGACACAGCAGGGGGACTGACGTTTTTAACAACATTGTGGGCTTTGTGCAACTGTTCATCTGAGAGTGAAAAACCTTTCTTGCATGCAATCCCACAAGCGCCTGTCAACATTCTATGATACTAGAAATGTATTCATAGAGCTGACTCTGATGTGAGCCTAAATTACACTCTGAATGTCTGCCTGTTGGTCTCCCCCGACATGAAAGCTATGTTTTAAATTCCATTGTGAATTGCTCTTCCACATGTTTTACCCCTAACATCATATTTTACCCATAACACGAGACAGAAAGAAGAAATTTAGGGTTATATGGATGCCATTTTTCCTAGTATGCCCAAATATTGTAAAGGGCAAAAAACAAAGTTGTAAGTGCAGTATAGTTACAGTCCTCACCTGTTATTGATGCTAACACCACCAACAGAAAAATTACCCTTTGCTAAGCCCTACTGTTACTTGCTATTAGGCTTTCCAATCATGCACTGCACATATGCAGTCTAAAATATGTCATTTCTTAGCTACCTGTATGGTATAACGCTAAAAGACTGAAGCTAAAGGTGCATCAGGGAAAATGTCAGCATCCTCACCATGCTAATGAAATTAAGGAGCAGCATTGTTCTTGTATTGCAGGATAATGATAGTAAGCCATATTACACAACAGTAAGATCAGACTGTCATTTTACTCTACCATAATCCCTGCTTACTGTAGAAAAACAGAGCCTACTTGGACAACAACAGTTAGATTTATGCTTTATTTCTTTGTATTTTAAAACAGTATTTTAGTTCACAAGAAATAAGAATAGGATTTGTGCACTAACTTATGTGTTCGTAATGCTATCTTGGGTGAAGAGTTTGACTGGGGATGTAGTGTAAACTTCCCCAGATCAGAGCAGCACAGAGTTACTAACATTACTCAAAACTCTGACGTAGCAGCACCCAGCACATGTAGTGGGGGGAGACTACACAGTGGACATACCAGTCCTGAGTGGAACACTTTCTAACATAACCAGTAACCCGAAATATAGTTGATATATTCTTTAGTCTTGGAAAGAACATTACGTTAGATGGTGCCTTCAAATGGGATTGTTTTTCTTCGTAATTTTATAATATGTCTGAGGAAAATGTTGATATAAATAGAAAGTAAGTCAACATTTCTTGGAAAGAAGCGAAGAATGTCAAGAGAACAACGAGGAGTCTTTTGGAGTCCACGTTGCCGTTGTCTGGCAGCTGTGTTCTCACGAGTTCCATTTGAATTGTTACCGCTGTTAGTAGTAGGCTAGTTAGCTGGACATTCTTGCAGCTTATGTTAGATCAGCCCACAGACTGTATATAAAGACAAACACACTATATCCATCCCTTACACTTTTACTCTTCTGTTTTTTGGTTTTGGAAAAACTAAAAGAAAAGACACCACCCTCCAAACTCTTTGTATACTGAGAATCGCTTTTAATAGAGCTCCATGCGTACTTCTTCAGTATGTGGAGAAATTGATCTCTGTTCGGGGTAGGAGGGTAGGAGTTCGCGAATGGTCAGCTTGGGATTAGAAGGACACATCTTTTCATGCTTACTGCAAAATGCAAATAATGACGCTGTCATAGACACTGAGGTAATTTGAAAGGGTGGCCACCATGATGGACCACTAATGAAAACAAATGGCAGCAGAACACATTAGTGCACACACACACAAAGGCACAGTTTGACGTGGGCAGCATATGCACACACTAGCACAGTGTGTCCTCATCAGGATGCAGACGAAGGTCACAGGAAATTCTGTCTCCCTCACCCCGTTTCTCTGCTTTCACGTTCCCGCTCTTATCATCCATCCATCCGTCCTCCTGGAAGCAGCAGTTGCATATAGCAGCACCATCCCCTCCCCCAGTCTGTAACACTAAAATGACCTTCACTTGCTGAATATGCCGGAAGATGGGAAAGACAGAAGCAGAGTGGTATGGAGAGAAAAAGGGGATGAGAAGAAGGGAGGGAGGAGATGTGGTAAAATGAAGAAACAGTGGTAAAGAAGGCAAAGAAGATGGAGGTGTATTGGGAAGGAGGAGATGGAGGATGGATGGCAGGAGGATGATGAGAGAGAAGAGGGAGAAAAATTACATTTGAGCGAGAGTGAGAGCAGGGAACACAAAAACACGAGATGTAAAATGGGGAAGAAACAGAGGCACAGTGGGATGAATAATGGGAAAAAGATGAGTGAGGAATGATAGCACACTTACCAAAATAAATCCTCATTCTGCACATGTACCGATGGGCTCAACAGTCCGGTTGATCTGGCTTCAGACAGATAGCATCACCCCACATTTACTCCCATAAAGCATTTTAAGGTAAAACCTCCTCTGTCCACATGCCAGTGGATATCAACCAGTGATGCAGAAGATACAGTATATTCTACAAACAAAGAATATTGAGTGTCTCCTGGAGGAGTGCTGTCTCATGTGGCTGGGATGACAGGAGGAAGATTAACTGTGTCCATATGTGTTTGACCTTCTCTTTAACCTTGTTTAGCCCTGTTTCACTGCACTGGAGACAAACACACACATGATGAAGAGAGAGAGAGAGAGAGAGAGAGAGAGAGAGAGAGAGAGAGAGATGGAGAAAAAAGTAAGAAAAGCTCTCTACAGTGCTGCAGGCTTTACTGCCTAAACTCCGACTCTCTTCCTCTCTTTCCCTCTCTGACTCATCGCAAAGTCATGAAATACTAAAGCCGGTAAAGAGAGATTATTTTAAATTACTATACATTCAGTGGGAAACCGTGAATATGTCAGCTCCGGCAAAATACCCAGCGAGATACGGAGAATCTCTTCCTCTGTCTTACTGTCTCTATCTCACTCTTTCGCGCGCTCTCTTGCTCTTCCACTCTGTATAATCTTCCCCTTATTAGCATTTCAAAAATCATATCTTTATGAGTCATGCGTTGCAGGCGCTCTGGTGAGTTTGTCATTACTTGGTTATGAAACCGGGGCAACTCAGCCTCCCCATGCAAGACACAGTTCAGGGCTGTCGGAAGACATCTCGCATCCCACAAATTCACAAAACACACACTGTCACAGTCATGCAAAGGAATGAATATAGCAGGATATACGCGAGCACATCAAAGATTAGATGAAAATGTACTGATCTCTGGGGAGAAATTGGGTCATTGCAGCAGGAGACGTTAACAGGATTCAGTACAAAATAAAGAAATTAATAAGAATAGAGCAGATGGGAGGTTTAAAGTGACAAGTGACAATGTCAACATGGCAACAGGTAGGAATGAATATGAGTATGCAAAATAACAGTAGCTGAGGCAAAAGAAACAAATACAAACTGGAAAATAGTATGAAAAAATACCAAAAGATGAATTAAGTGAGAGAGGAGTTATTTTAAGAGTTTATTTTGAATTTAAAAACATAGACAACCAAAACATACACATAAAAATGTATTTGACCTTTTTAAACCCATTTTAAATTCTGGTCTGGTTTGCACGCTATAAAATGCATCCAATAATAATATATTCTTCTTCATATCCTACTTCATAGACAAATGTAAACTAAGTTTCTTTTTTAATGTGTAGTCTGATGCACTGATGAATAATGGGATCTTCTGGCTCTGACGGGCCAGAATCACAGATCTGTGCATGCATCTATTTTTCTTGAAACAAGAAGATAACAGTCTTGTTATCTAAAAGATTTCAAGAAAATGGGATTAAAAAATATATGTGCAACCACGGCCCTTTTTGGCTTCCGTACACTGGGTTATATGAATAATAAATTTTCACTGCATATAAATATACAAAAGAAGGTGAGGGCGACAAAGATTTTATTTCTGTGAAAGAAGTGAAGTTTATTTTTTCTCCCACATCCGTCTTTTGTAAAAAAACAAAAACAAAAAAAACAAAAAAAAACATTTCCTTCTCTGACACTTGAAAACTCCAACAAAAGAGCATGGAGGGAGGCAGTGCGGCTCATCATCACAGCAGCCTGAGGAAAACAAAGAGAAGAGATCTGTCGCTGTTATGAGAGATGCCATGAGAGGCGAAGAGAAAACAATGAGACAGATAGAAGACTGCATAAAGAGAACAGCTTTTTTTTCTTCCACAATGCAGTGAGGCGCGGCCTTTGTGAGACGGACATTCACTTGTTGAACATGATTTTAGTTTGTCAAGACTCGGGAATGATAATAAATGAGGTCACAGTAATGTGAGACACATTGTGACAAGCTCTTGCAGGCAAAAAACAATATTTTGCATGCTGCTTCTTTGCATTTCTGGGTCTTTTTTTGTTGTTGTTTGCTGGTATGTTCCTCCTAATCAATCCCAGCAAGAGGATGTGATGTGACACTGATGCATTTCCGGTGCAGTTTATGTGGAGTTTGATAGCAGAGAACTGTTCTGTTGACATCAAAATGCGACATCGGTTTCAGTGTATTACCTCAGTGAAGCCACGTTACTGCTGTACTATTCTGAGCACAGGTGTCAGCTAATGAAAATCATGATCATTCGATTAAGTGTTCGATAATTACCTGCATTCACATCATGTGTGGTGCAAGATGAGGGGACTGAAACGTCAGAGTGGCAAAGAAAGCAAAGCAAAAAAAAGCAACATTTTCATCAGTAGAAGTTTGTATTTTCAGAAAAGAGCTGCAGAAAATAATACAAAGTGATTGTAGAAAAGATACCTTTACTGAAAAAGCTGGACAAGACTATTGGGCTCTATTTTGGATCATGTAAATGTGGTAACATGATGGCCAAAGTGTCAAAAAGAGCAGCAGGACAAAGAAAAAAGGTTTAGTTTTGTGCAGGATGTAGGCCAGAAGGATAACTTCATTCAAACCGACAACACAGCCTTCTCCCTCATGTGCACTAAATCAAAATGTCCCAGGATATCAGCTCTTTGTTCCTGTGCTCATCAGCTGATTCAGTACATCAACAGAGAGGCCAAATAAACCGTGACAAATGTGGTGTTTAATTAGTGAGTGTAAACTGAAAGAGAACATTTCAGAAGCTGTTGTTGAGGACATGGTGCAGCTGCAAATGTAAAATTGCCATCTTCCATCTGTGCCTGACAGAATAGTCCATAAGTACTCAAACATTATTATCAAACATTACAAGATCGTTGTCTACTTTAGGGTTGCAGAGAGCTTGCCGAACAAGGTGATCGTGGCATGAAAACACAAAGCAGAAGGGGAACTAGAACTCTGTAATTCTATATTTCATTTGGCACTTTGTGAGTGTAACCTGAGTTAGATTCAAGTCTCTGTTTTGCCTGAAGAGCTTTGACCTGAGATTTACAAGACAATCCTTACACAAACAGAACTGTAAAAACGACAAGTTGTGGTTTTAGGGAGAGTTACGTGCCGTAACTATGTCTTGGCAAAGTCGCAAATTGTAGTTTTCGAGGTGTTTGTGGGCGTATTTTATGCTAGATTAAGTTTCCCACTTAGTGGCGTCAATCTTCTCATCTAACTGTTGGAAAGAAAGTGAACAAGCATATTGAACTATAATTTTAAACACTGGACTGTGCATAACAATTGACTGATACTGTCGTTAATATTCACTGCCATATGTGAGATGAAAAGATGAGAGGCCGTCTACCTGCTCTGCCGCTGCAAAACTCTCTATCCTCTGCTGGCGAGATGCTATCTGGCTATCTGATGCCGCTCACGGTGTCACACACCTGTTGGGATGGGAGTTCATCAGGTTCCCCCTTGTGTGGTCCAGACATCTGAAACAACCTTTGAGAATGCTGAACATCCTCTGGATGAAGCCTGGGTGTGTCTTCTGTCAGATATGCAGACATGCCTCATTAATGATCACAGTGACAAAATCTCTTGTTAAAGCAGTAACTGAAATGATTAAACACAAAGACAATTAAAGCAGCTCTAATCAATATTTATTTTCAAATTGCTGTGTGTAATGTAAAACAGGTCGCCCGACTGTTGTTCTCCTCAGCTCTATGGAGCATTTTAGCGTCTTTCAGCTCTTTGTTTTGGTTTTTGGGCCCTGTATTTTCCTGTTCCTGGATGTGGCTCAGCCCTGAGCTCTGACCTGTGTTGTGCTGGAATGAACGAGTTGCACAGAGATCGTGATGTGTCATTTCATTTATGTTGGGTTAATAATACTGCAGCTAATCCTCTAGTTCTTGGCAGAAATGTGTCTGTCTGTACAATATAATCGCTCTGGTTATGTCCTCCTCCACAACACCTCAATGATGTTTTCTTGCTGCAGAATTACAAGGTAATCTACTGGAGCAGCAAATCACCCTCCTCCTCACTTACACTTATAGCTGCAATCGCCACTTTAGCCTTGAGGCTTCATCACAAATGATAAAAAAAGAAGCAATCGCCTGTGAACTTACATTTTAAACCTGGAGACTCTTTCAGAAAAAGTGCAAACTGCATACACCAAATTGGCTTTCAAATGTCTCCAGAGATAATGTCCTTTTATACATGTTTCCATGTAATTTACCGTGACATGTTTTTGATGTTTGGAAGCCTTGAGATATTGAATTAAATTTAAAATACATTTTCTGTATGTAAGAATAAAGCTTCAATGCAAAATATTTTTTTCAGTAAAGGTCTTACTTTTTCTGGTTCTTGTTTTTGCTGTTGCTTCCATCGCAATTCTGTACACCTACGTGTAAAACCCACAGCTAAATCTGACATGTTGAAAGGCTTTCGGAGTAATGTGGGAATAACGCATAGAAATCACTCCTTCTTATTGGATAATATCGATACTCTCTAAACTAATACTAAATGTTTTTTTTTGAAGTGATTTGTTAACATTTGTTTTCTGCTATTTTTTCAATGTTGTGGCTGGTTTAAACTGCAATATGCATTTCTACATTATTAAAAAACCTGTTTATGCTGTGTGCATGGGAGGTGTTTTTCAGTCTCTAATAGACCGCATGCTGACATTGCAAATACTGACAGTAAAACACATTTCTTTCCTCTTTGATATATATAGCATTTTCATCTTTTTATCTCTGTAATATGCTTCCTCTGGAGAATTAAGACCCTAAAGGTTTTTTTTTTTAGTCTTTCATGTTCCCTGTCTTATAGTAATGTATCTAATCTTCTTCATATATGTAAATAACCAAACAACCACACAAGCAGAGGCCAATGACGCATGTTGAAACACAAAATAAATGAAGGCATGCTTTGAACATCCCATCTGAGATTATCTGAGGGCTGCTTCTTCTTTTTAAGCATATTTCAAAGTGTGTTGGATATGAATAGAATGAAAACAAATGCTTTGGTCTATTCAAACTGACAATCACACATAAATTATGAATGTAAAGTGGCCTATTACACTAAGTGTAAAAGAGAGGCTTAATGAACTCATAATGAAAATAATGCATCATTTTTGCCTTTGGTGCAACAGTTGCAGCAGATATCAACCCATATCATATTGTTCTTAGATTATTTAATTCACTCAGGGGAATATTATTGGATTATATCTTCTTTCTAGTAAAAAGAAGTATAATTTGGAGGCCACGCAGTATTCTCCCTGCAGGCTTCTCATTGGTCTTGAAAGAGCAATGAGTTTGTGGATTTGAGGGTAAACAAGGTAAAGCCTTGAGGATCTGTTGGAAATGAACGAAGGGCGAATTGGAGTCGTAGAAAGTAAACTGAATGACCTTGACTGTGTGAGCGTGGGAGTGTGGTTTGTACAGTGCCTACCTGTCATTGTTATCTTCTGAGTAACTACACCTACAGTGCGTCTGTCACTGTCACAAAATGCAAGCACATCCAGTTTTCTTGGAAGTAGGAGTTGGTGTGTTTACTGTCATTTATTTATTATGTAAAAATAAAGTAAAACAGAAGGAGCAAGGTTAACAATACATGAAGATTAAAACTCCCAAAACTTTATTGGACAGGCAGAAGACAATGGTTTGACTCTCTTCATCAGGCAAACTAACCAACATGACAAAGGGCCAGTGTTAATTTAGTCACAAAAACTGTGATAAATATTCGTTGACAACATTTTTTTTTTTTGTGGCGAAAATGAGACTAATTATGTGAAAGCCACTCAAATGAAGTAAGTCTTATTCTGAATCTGTGGAACCACACACTGTAGCTCCTAATTAGTAAAACAGTATGTTAAGCAGCATTGTGTGTTCAATACCTTCAGGACCTTAACCTAACTCTTATACCTGTTAAATATTAGTGGATCTTAGCTTAATGTTAATTAATGCAACCAGTTGGGTGGAAAAAAGTAACTACAATCCTGTTAAAAATGAGACAATGAGCAGCAAAACAGCTGTGACAAACTATGAAGGAAGCCAATGTAACATTATCAAGGGCTGTGGATGTGGAAGCAACATAAATGTTGTTTTTAGTCGGCTATCTTTCATTTAGCTATCGGTAGTAAATGAGAGCAGGATTAATGTCAGTGGTCAACTAGGCAGTAAAATGTGAGTAAATTCAGGTTCTGAATCTGACGCTGCTCTGCAGTTGAAAGCACATAGCTGCGTTAATGCAAGGTGAGCAGGAACGACAGAGAGAGAGAGAGCAGTTCTGTTGGAAATGAAAACTGAGTAGAGTCAGTCTGTTGAAATACTACAGGGCAGAGTGACATGGACACTGTGATACGTGGTACCTTTTCCACTAACTTCACAATAGACGAAAATGACACTTGCAGCCATGGTAACTGTTCACAACAGTTGGCAAGATGGCAACAGCTGTAGCTTCATAAATAGAAATAAAAATACACAACAAAATTTGACAAAAATTTCACTGATGAAAACTAGACCAAAACGTCTTTAGCGTTTGTTGACTAAAACCAACAGAATTAAATCAAAAGACCAAAAAATAAATCAAAATCAGGATCCAAAATTAACACCACAAAGTACAAAATAGTCACTGTCCAACAAGTCCTCTATCATAAACGACAGGTCGTTTGTCAGTGACACATATAGGCATACCGGACCTTTGTCATGATGGTAACAATAATAAACACATGGTTAATGTTGTGAATGGTTGATGTCGCAGTTTGGTTAGGTAACTTAACTTGTGGTTTCACACGGGGCACAAACAGCAGTCTCCTGGGTGAAAGTCCCCATCCATCCACGCTGACCTCCTCCCTACAGGGACTTTGTAGCTCTTTGTACTACCTCACCGTACTTCTGCCTTTGCTCCCGTCATAATTACTACTGCCACTAGTGTTCGCCGTACATACAAATGTAAATATGGCTCATAATGAGCTGCTGCACAGATGACCTATACAGCAAATATTTGAGGAAGACAGTCTCTCCTTGATGCCTATATGCAGTATACCTTGTCTTTTGTCACGTTGGCTATTTTGCCTCATAAAGATCATGTAGGGTCAAACATTGCCTTTTTTCCAGTCCAATTAAGTTTTGCAAGCTTTAACCCCGTGTGATGCTCTCCACGTTCCCTCCATTGAATCTGTTATCCTGTATCTTGCTTAAATATAGGAAAGGAGGTGCACACCACAACCTGTCTGCTGGCTCTGAAAATGGACCTGAACTTCACCGTCATCCCCGAGCATTTCCAACACATTTGATGAAACACATTATATGATGCCGTGTGGAACACAGTGAGCAACACGTGAACCCATCAGAGAGGCTGAGGAGATGAAACCGGAGGGAGATGGAGCAATGACCTTGGAAACAGGACTGTCATCACATCTCTCTCCCTTGTGTCCAATTTCTGTCACTGGCACTGACACTGACACCGGCTCCTTTTTATAATCCCAAATTTATGTCCGTGTTCAGAGGAATGTGTTTTTCATGAGCAGAACCGAGTAGTTTGCTATGAACATCCCCCTATAAAGGTTTAATTCAGACAGCGAAGGTGAGAAAACTCAATTCTGCACATGGAGAAACTCTCCCTGCTGCACGTGTGGACATGAACACACACATATACAGAGTGATGTGTGTGAAATATGAAAAGCTTATTCCAGGGAAACCCATCTGATATCTGTTTCAGTCATTACCATAATAATTGGCACTCCACTGCACAGAGTAAGAGCCTGGCGGACTAGGATAGAATAATAACTAGAGAAGAGAAAGGAGGGGGCACACTGCAAAAAATATCAATCATAACAAGTCTTGAATTCAGTCGAGCTGTCTTTTTTTCCCTTAAAACGAGAGACAATTTATGCCCAGTGGGCTGCAGGCAATTCCTCTAGATTTCAATACCGTTTGATTCGTCTCAGGATTTGTCAAGAAATAAGTGTCATTATTTTAAAATGAGGCATAATAAAGGCAGATTAGTTTAGAAAAAAAAAAGAAATGTTTTGAAACAAACAAATGAGAGCATATGTCAGAAGATTTCTTTCTCTTATTTAAATAAAAATAAGCATTCACAGCTCAACGGTGCTTTGTTACGACCTATATATATAATATATAAAGATTCATGCTGTATTTGGGATTTCTACTGTTGTACAAATCCACAGGTCAATGTGGTGATTGCTGAGGTTCGACTGATATCTGCAGGACGAATGCGTTTGTCAGTGCCTTCCAAAACGATTACAAATGGCCGTTACAAAAATAATGCAGAAGACCATTTTCTGATCTGCCACCACTATTGGAGTAGTTCGACATTTTGGGAAATACACTTATTTGCTTTCTTGCGTTAGGGTTAGATGTTAGATGAGAAGATCAATACCACTCTCATGTCTGTGCATTAAGTATGGAGCTAAACCCGGGAGTCGATTAGCTTAGTTTAGCATAAAGACTGGAAACTGGCCTGACTCTAGCTCCATAGGTAACGCATAGACATGAGAGTGGTATTGATCTTCGCATCCTACTCTCAGCAAGAAAGTGAATAAGTGCATTTCCCAAATGTCCCCTTATGTCAGGTAAACACGTAGCACGGGAAGGGGGGTGCTGAGGGTCTCCCTCTGCTGGCCACAGTGAAACACAGTGGAAATATAATTTTAAATATATTTTTACAAGTTTTGCTTGTGGATGCATTATTCTGTTGTGTTCAAGTATAAAAAACATGGTGCATTTGAAGAATAAACATATATACCTTTTTCTACCTAAGTATCCTGACCTGTAAATCCAATGTTTTCTTATTTTGTTGAAACTTGTGTGCACAAAACAGCAACTAACCTATTATGGACCTGGGAAGGCCAGGAGATAAAAACAAACCATCTGTGCAGAGAAAGTACCAATAGGTGCTGATTCTGAGGACAGACAGGGTGGTAAATGTACACATTTAACTACTCAACATCATTAATTTTGCCATTTTTTATGCCAAAAAGCACCCTTTTTTTTTTTTTCTTGGAACATCTTATCTTTTTACTTGTCAGAGTGGAAAAGCCTCTTAAAATGTTTAGAACACCTCCTTTATGATGTATTTTTCTCAATATTTCCCATGAAAAGTTTTCTACCGTTGGACGTTGCTGCAGGATTGTTTTACCTGCCCTCAGTTTCTGACCTCTTTGTTACAGGAACAAAGGCGAACACTTGGCTGGGCCAGAGGGAGTTTGGGTTTGCATTAATCACACAGACTGCAGTGAGCCTCTTGTTCTGTTACAAGCCTCACAACCGCCCGATAGAGACCGAACCACATGGATATATCAGTAAGACACCAGGCAGCTGAATGACAGCTGTAGTATCAGCTATTGATTCAGCAGCTGTAGGGAGACAGTTGCAAGTAATTTCATCATGGTGTAAGAAATCCCACAGATGGAATTCCAGTTGTACAGTGTGGAAACTCTGAAGGTGAACCATGTTAAACAGAGACAGCGAGAAGATCTTTTTTAAGTAACTTAAGATGATCAAGCTTTTGGCAATGATAATGAAGCTTATTTACATCCCCTCCTTCATTCATACAGTTTCACATGACCTTTTAGTTGTGGTCAGTGCTTTAAGGCTCCTGGCTGCTGCTGCTGCTGCCCCCCCTGATGAGAAATTAAAGAGGAGAAAGACAAAAAGATGGGCTGTCGGCTGGCTTCACTCGTACTGGCCAGTTTTCTCCAAGGTCAGGGAGGAGGTGGTGTATGACTCATAGAATTACTTCATAAATCATTCACTGGGTGAAGAGATAAAAAGCCAATACCTGGAGGCACGTTTGTGAGTGTCCAAATGCTGCAGGAGCAGCCCTGTCTCCTACAAAACCATTTGTACACAACCAATTTGCTTTGCCAAACACATTTTTGAGGATATGTAATTGCGTACATGTAACCAGGTTAATTTAAACCTCTGACACTTTCTGTACAAAGACGCCACAGACAGTAAGAAGTTAGGGTTAGGTTAGGGGACTGAAAATCAATTGAAAAATTGACTTTTGGCACTGGCTGCTGGTTAATTTTTCTTTTTCTTTTCAGTTTCTTTCTTGTGGGTATTCAAAAACTCCGTAAGAAATAATTTTAAATATAATAAAATTATAAGAAAAAAAAAAAGAAAAAAATAAAATTAAAAGTTTTGAAAACTGAGGTGAATAGAGGGGATTAGGAGTTGGGATTAGGGGAAGAGAAAGGGTTTAAGATTGGATGAGAGGTCAGGGTTGAAGTTAAGGAGGTGGGTTAGGTGTAAGGGTGTGGAGGTTGAGGTAAGGGTCAAAGGTTAGGATTAGGCAGGAAAAGTGTGTGGGGGGGGGGTTATTTTAGGATCTGAATGAAAGTAGGGGAGGGAGGTTAAAGTTAGAATCGAAAATAGAGGGTAGGGGGTGTTAGGAAAAAGGAGGAAAAAAATGGGGAGAATGTGGGGGATTAGGAATTAGGGTTAGGGGAAGAAGAGGAGGTTAAGGTTAGGATAAAAGGTCAGGGTTAAGGTTAGGTAGGTGGATTTAAGTGTAGGGATGTGGAGGTTGAGGTAAGGGTCAAAGGTTAGGATCAGGCAGGAAGGATGAGGGGGGTTTTAGGATTAGGATAAAAGTGGAGGGGTAAGGTTAAGGTTAGGATGGAAGATTTAGGGGTAGGGGGTGTTAGAAGAGAGAGAAAAAAAAAAGGGGGAATTATGTACAGTAGTAGTAATTGTATCAAAATGTGTCTAATGTTTGTATCTTTCCTAGGTTATGAGCCTCATTACGGAGGAGAGGAGAAGTCCGTCAGGTGCCTGTAGGATGAGTATCTACAGGATATGTCTCTTTATCCTTTAATTGAGAAGAAGGGTGTCCAACAAATGTATATGATAACTTTAGCTGGGATTTATAATTATGTATGTGATAGTCTGATGAAATAGTTGATAGAATAAATTAATAAAAAGGTAAGTGCTTAAAATAAGTGCAAGCATTCGAATGCCAAAATTTAGAACAGAATTGAATAAAATAAAATAAATAAATATAAATATATAAATATTCAAAGAATTATAAAAACATGCAAACACAGCAAATCACTGTAATAAATAAATAATACGAAATATATATAATGTGATAAATTAAATACATGCATCAGGTTCAGATAAAACATACACATTGCAATATAAAAAAATAATCCACCTAATTGGACAATTTAAAAATGCTTCTCATTCAGGCCTAGTGGATCCATTGTTCTTAACATGTTGATCCATTGCCTCTCCTTCTTCTGGCGTTGAAATCTGGACCAGTTCACATTGCTCTCAAGGCCCATAAAAACATAATTGTTTGGACCGTGGACTTTGAAATGCTCATATAAGATGGTTGACTTGTTGGCTTTACGCAGATGGTAAGTGTGTTGGTACATTCTGACTCTTAAGGTATTCCCTGTCTCTCCTATGTATATTGTTTTGCAGGTGGAGCACTGGATAGCATAAATTAGGTTACTGGAATCCTCT
Organism: Macquaria australasica; assembly: GCA_005408345.1. Taxonomy (NCBI): domain Eukaryota; kingdom Metazoa; phylum Chordata; class Actinopteri; order Centrarchiformes; family Percichthyidae; genus Macquaria; species Macquaria australasica. The sequence goes on along the minus strand of SEMN01000358.1, from coordinate 140,167 downwards.
GTGAGGTGCTGCCAGATGGGACAGCCCTGACTTGAATGTATATTGTCTATGTATTTTGTATTAATAAAGTTTGATTTTTTGGCCGATGTTTTTTGCTTTTTTTCTGTTTTCAGGACTGTACGGACCAGAATGTCTTTTAAATTCTTGTTTCTCCTGTATGCCATGATTATTTTGAAGTTTTGGAGTTCCTGCACCTTCCTCTGAGTATCCTGGAAATGTGTCTTGATTGTCGAATTGATTTGTGTGTTTTGTTTGAAAAAGGTAACTATAAGAGGAATAATGGGCGCTGTATTTTGGACGCCGGAGTACTCCCCCGATGATTTAAAAAGTTTGTTCACCTGGCTCTTAATGTGCCTCAAAAACCGTGTCGAGTACCTCTGGGTTTAAGGGCTGAGAAGAGAGTCCGGGTGGCGATTTCCACATCGTGCTTATATGTGCAGATTCTATGAAATCTGATCAACTGGGATTTAATCAGACCTTTAAATGTATGGCGGGGATGGTAACTAGACTTAAATAAAAGTGCGTGTCTGTCTGTGTCTTTAAAATAAACCTTGGTGGCTAAGCCCTTAAAATTATCAGTGAAATTAGAAAAAAATGCTTGTGTGTCTAAAAACTCTACTTTGTGCCGCTGGATGTTAAATTTCAAGGAGATCTGAGGGTGGTGGTTATTTAAAATGTTTTGGAAAACCTCGAAATCATCTAAAGAATGCGGCCACAAACCAAAAATGTCGTCTAAATATCTGAAATAAACAGAAGGTTTTTTGTCACACTTTATAAAAGCTGACTTTTCCCATTCCGCCATGTAGATATCACCTGCAGGGGAATACTTCCGGCCCATTGCGCAACCAGATACTTGTAAGAATTGTTTACCGTTAAAATCAAAGTCATTACGAGTGAGTGTGATATTAAGTAGATCCAGGATGACGGCGTCAGGACGAGAAGGGTCTGGATTATTGTTAAAAATTTCAGCAACCGCCTTAACACCCAGTGCTGTGTCAATATTAGTGTACAGCGACTCCACATCTGCTGAAAAAATAAAAGTCTGTTTCGGGACACGTATGTTTTTAAGTTTATTTACAAAATCATACGTGTCTTTAATATAACTGTCATGTTTCTTTGAAAGTGGGTTGAGGAAAAAATCAATATATTCAGTTACATGGTAAGATTCGGACCCGCAGTCACTCACTATGGGGCGGCCGCTGGGAATTAGGAACGGAACCGGCCATGTTGTTGGAGCCTTGTGGATTTTCGGGAGTAGATAGAAGAGGCGCGGGCGTGGAGGATCCGGACCCATCAGGTAAATTTTCTGTTTTTGATTTATAAAACCTCGTCTGTATAATTGGTCTATTTTATCTCTAATCATTTTTTGAGTTTCCAGGTAGAGTGGCTGTGACAACGGTAAATAATAGTCTGTATTATTCAGTTGTCTGTGCGCCTCCTTCAGATAGTTTTCTTTATCCTGGATGACAATTTTACCTCCTTTGTCCGCGCTCTTAATAATGATATTTTGGTTATGCGCCAAATTGATGAGGGCCGCCCTCTCCTCCCGCGTGATGTTCTGTTTATAATCAGCTTTTATTTTGAAGTTATGGAAGGCTTTAATATCCTCGTTAATTAATTGTTTTATTTCGGAGGATATGACGTTGACATTTGGTTCCCAATTAGAGGAAGAAGTGAACGGGAGGACATCTAGTTGTCTGTTGTAATCAAAATAATCTAGCAGTTTGAGTCTGCGGTGATACATGTGGAGGTCCCTGCGTAATTTGCTACGGCATGGTTTTGCGGGAGTCGGGATGAATGTAAGTCCTTTTTCCAGAATATTGTTTTCTGCTCTGTCTAATTTGAATGCTGAACACAAATTGATGACATTTGTTAGGGGGGCAGGTGTATCAATACCATATTCCCCCCTTACATGTTTAATTGTCGCAGCCAATCTTTCAGGATCAGGTCTGCAGAGTCCTTGGTCCAGTGCACCGGGTCTCGGGGGTGGACGTGAAAGTTTGGCCATTCCACTCTGCTGAGGTAATCGAATTTATTTCTGATTTTATTATTTAATTCCTTAATCAGGTTTTGTTGAGTGGTCGGAAGTTTGTCAGAGTAATGGATAAGAGGGACATGTATAGAAGCCATAGGAAATACAGTATTTGCTGTAGCAACTAATTGCATTAATTGCTTCCAGCTTGTAGATGGTGATTGTTCTTTTAAGCAGTTATTAAGGCCTACTGAGAGTATCACCACCTCTACCTGAGGCTGCATGCGGAGCTTACGGAGCAGTGCAGTAATGTGGGAGCATGTTGCTCCGGGGAAACTGTCAATTTGAAGTCTGGTGTCTGTGAATACCGGGATGCGAGCTAGGTTGGAATCACCTAATATAAGGACTGGCTTTTCGACTATGATTTGCCAGTCCTGCAGTTTACGGGTTGTGTGTGGATGGACAGTAGGCTCGGAGCGCTGCGCCCGGGTCAGTGTGTGTGCAGGGACACTTGATGGTTTATGCCGAGGGCGGGGTTCAGATTGGAGTGCGTGTTTGTCAATCAGTTCTGTTAAATCACTCTCACTCATCATATTAATCCCGCCCAAGTTTGCGCTGGCTGCGGTGTCTCCTGCACGGCTCAGGCCCGTTTTGCGCGGCTCTGCAGTTGTTATGGTGACGCGTCCTCCCTGTGGGGAGGGGGCCGGGGAAATGTCATTGTCACTGGGAATGGCTACATTCGAGTAAACAGGAGCAGTAGGTGGATTCTGAAGGAAGCTGTCCTCTAGTGACAGCTCGAAGTTGGCATCAGGCATTTTGGACATGATGTCATCTGTAATGCTAGCAGCCTCGGCAGAGGGTGATCTCATGTCAGCCTGGGAACTGAGCAATGGGCAGTCTGGCATCGCGGAGTGCAGTACCACTTCCACTATGCTCTGGATCTGGCGTGTTTCCGGTTCTGCTCGCTCACCCGGTGGATGGGGAGCGGCTGTTCTGGGGGAGACATTTTGTATTTTCCTGAGGTCTGGAAGTATCCTGGAGTCAGCGTCGGTGGTTGGTGATAAGGTGAAATGTTTTAGTCTGGCGGGATGGGCTGCTGAAGGGAGAGATGGAAAGTCGGACAGGTCCGGTGGGGACCGAGCTGCGTCGGGAGGCTGTGTCTGTTTAGAGACCAGCTCCCTACAGGTGTCGACTGAGGTCGGTGTCATTTTGCGTTTGTAACGGTTTTTAGCCCAGTTCGTAGCTTTGTCAAAGCTTTTCTCATCAAATGAGCCCAATTTTTCCAGCTCCGTAGCCAGGACCTCATCCACTGCATTGTATTATGTCTTATTTTCTCGGTTACTGTGGCATTAGGAGAGGAGGGCTTAATGGAGGAGCTGAGCCACTGCACCTGTCTCAGCATGCCCTGGGGGACTGTGTCTCTCGTCGTCATGTCAGTAAGTATTTCCGCGTGATGAATCGCCTGGAAAATTTTGAAGTATTTCTTTATTAATTCTGGCTGAAGAGGGATGTTTTGTAATTGGATAGATTGATGGGCTGGACGCGAAGGAGGATTGGGCGGCCGCTCCCAAGGGTTTGGTTGCTCCGCTAGTACGCCGAAGTGGTTCTGGAGCAGGACCGCCATAGTGAGGAGTGGCCAAATCAAGTCCTATCTGAAAAAAAAGGTGAAGACTAAAAAATAAAGTTTGAGAAAAGAAAAAAAAAAATCTTTTTAGGAGTTAAAGAATTAAAAAAAAGGGGACCAAAAAGCAAAGAAGGATTAATAAAATGTTTTTTTAAAGAAAATTAAAACCCAAAAGAACCCCCGAGATAAATACTTGAAACGACATTGAATAATATATATACACACACTGTGGTTAAGGTCGGCATGTTGCCGTGTGAGACTTAGAGGTAACGATCTCGAAGTTAAAACATTCGAACCTCGGTTAAAACATTAAAACATTGACAGCGCTTTACAAACCCACATAAAATAAAATAAATTAAATAAAAATAAATAAATTTAATAACCAAGAAAAAAGAATAAAAACCCAGTGTGTAAATGACCTCCGTTTACAAGCAAATGCTTTTTGAAAAAAACGGGGGTGCTTTTAACCATAAAAGAATAGTCGTTTTTCCACCTTAAAGGTTCATTTTTGTGGTGTTATTCCAGGGGATGACCTTCTGGAGAGCTCTATTTATACGGTTCCGATGGAGCAATTAAATAAATATAAAACAATAAAAGAAATGAATTTACAAAAATAATAATAAAATGACTTTAAATCAATATGCCCCAGAGTGAGCGTTTGTTTAAAGACCGTCACTAGAACGTTCAAAAAAAGAGTCTTTTTCTCTCAGTAGGTGAGTGGATGGAACACAGCTGAGGCAGGAGCCTCGTAACTCACCCAGTGTTGAAGAGCGTCCAGAAAGTGCTTAGATTTCTTTGAGGAAAAAAGTGTTAAAACAATCCTTTTGAGTAGATTTTGGAGTCCTCCTGAGGAGCTTGGATGCGATCGCAGTCTTGACGTTTCGCCGTATAGGCTTCATCAGAAGGTATTTTATTTTAAGGTATTTTACAGATGACTTAAAAAACCGACACTTCTCAGGTGACAATTTCAGACCATAGTCCTTGAGACGACGTAACACTTTCATTAGTCTTGACTGGTGCTCTTTGAGTGTCTCAGAAAAGACTATAAGATCATCCAAAAATACAAGCACTTCACTTAGATGCAGATCTCCAAGACATTTTTCCATTAGGCGTTGAAAAGTGCTAGGCGCATTGGTTACACCCTGCGGCATACGGTTGAACTCGTAGAAGCCCAAAGGACATGTAAATGCAGTCTTAGGTTTATCCTCTTCTGCCATTTCTACCTGGTAATAACCAGACTTGAGGTCCATCACCGAGAACCACTTTGCTCCACGTAGGGCGTGGGCTGACACTTGGCACACATTTGAATCGGTTTCCCAAACAGCAAATCCCTTCCACCGCCCCCCCTGTCAGAAAGCGGCCCCTTTGTCATCCCCCCCTGTCAGAAAGGGGCCCCTTTGTCATTCCCCCTTTGTCATCCCCCCCTGTCAGAAAGCGGCCCCTTTGTCATCCCCCCCTGTCAGAAAGCAGCCCCTTTGTCATCCCCCCCCTGTCAGAAAGCAGCCCCTTTGTCAATTTGATAATTGTGAAACAAATACGTCCCCGTTTGTCAGCACGCCAAACATCAAGCGGTTTCCCGAACGTCAAAATCGCGAGGGATAGAGCAGCGTTCATGGCTGGCTGTGGACGTGATTCACTACCTCCAGAGATTTCAGGGGCTCATCAGCTTAGCCTTCCCGGCAGAGAGTGTGCGATCCTCTGCGTAAAACTCGCTGAGCAACGGCCTATGGAGGACCGTGATTTTTATTTTATTTTAAATTTAATTCAGCAGGGGGGGAGAGCTTCAGTGTTATGCGCAAAGGATAGAGCAGTGTTCATGGCTCACTATGGAGCTGGCTGTGGACGTGATTCACTACCTCCAGAGATTTCAGGGGCTCATCAGCTTAGCCTTCCCGGCAGAGAGTGTGCGTTCCTCTGCGTAAAACTCGCCGAGCAACGGCCTATGGAGGACCGTGATTTTTATTTTATTTTAAATTTAATTCAGCAGGGGGGGAGAGCTTCAGTGTTATGCGCAAAGGATAGAGCACGTGATTCACTACCTCCAGAGATTTCAGGGGCTCATCAGCTTAGCCTTTCCGGCAGAGAGTGTGCGTTCCTCTGCGTAAAACTCGCCGAGCAACGGCCTATGGAGGACCGTGATATTTGATTTAATACGGTGCCCTGGAACGGGCTGATGGGCAGAGGGGCCCGTGTGTCACGGGCTCACCCCGGTCTCATGGAATTGGCTGACGCGCAGAGGGGCCCGTGCATCACGGGCTATGAACGCGCTTCACAGCCTCCAGAGATGTCAGCTGCGCTTTAGCAGAGACAGCCCGGCAGACAGTGCGTCTCCCATGCGGAGGGCGGGTGAAGTGAGTAAGCAGGACACCGACCAAACGGTTTATAAGATTTACTACGACAACAGCGGCAAAAGCAAACGAACTTTATTCATTTTAATTCCTTTATTTTTGTGTATCATTATTGCCGCTAGAGTCTTTTTATTCAGCCCCGAGCGCTGCTCTCCTGGTCCCGCGGGACCGGACAGCTGGTCCGTGGGCAGCTTTCAGTCTGTCGCCCAAGGGGCTGATGAGTACCACCGCCTTCTTGCACCGCTCCGTGGCTCTCCTTGTCAGCGTCTGGTGAGGAAACAAACACACACCCAGTGAGAGAAGCATCAAGATCGGCCAGGCCTCCACTTTATATACGGGACAAAATAATTTAAAATACGGTTAAAAATAGACGATGCCTACGCTCTCTGTCCCGGGGGTCACGGAGGTGGAGGCAGCGGGGGGGCTGCTGGATGATGTGGCCTCTTCGAAACGACGGCGCATCTGCCTGGACTGCGCAACATCCAGGTTTAGAGCGTAAAACTTGTCCGCGGTGGAGGTGTTATGGCACATGAATGTAGCCATCTTGTCTCTGACCTCTGCCGAATGTACATTCTTGGCCTGCGAGACGGTGGTGGAGGAGAGGGACTCGTAAAGATCGCTACTGCCGGCAAAGGTTAAACTGAGGTGGGCACCGCCGTGGTGCAGTGCGACTCACGTGTGCGGAGACGGCGGTCCTGAGGTCGATGAAGCTGGGCTTTCCCGGCAATCCCATCTCCGCCCAGGCACCCTGCATGTATCGAACGAGATTCCGTGCCGGCCCTATTCCAGCCGCAAACAACACGCGATCAGACGTGGGCCTGCAGCGCTCGCGCAGCTCCAGCCACGTCTCCAGCCACTCGTATTCTTCGGGCCGGAAAAAAATCTGGGCCGCCCCGAAGTCCCTGCTGGTCTTGTGGTTGCTGACCTGCAATGCGGAGGGGGAGGGTGGGGGGAGGGACTCAAATTTCGGGCACACGTCAGTGGAGACCCCCGTACTTACCGAGACCACAAAGCCCTCGGCGGACCGGCCGCCGGTGGTCTTCGCTGCTTCCACTTCCTCCACCGTCATGTTGGTCAGGACTCCGGGACGGTGCCCGTAGATGCATGCCACAAACGCGGAGAAGTATCCGTAGAAGCTATACCTCAGCGCTTGTGAGCCGTTCTTCTTCACCGCGTGGTACCAGGACCGCGTAGTGCCAGGACCACGTACTCTTTACCACAGCGCCCTGGGCTTGGGAGATCTGCCGGGCAGATCCGCTGCCACCAGCCCGACTTCCCTTCCTCCACTTAGGGCTGAGAATGTTTCTTCAATGTTGGGAAGGGCATATGCATCTTTTATAGTGCGAGCGTTCAGTTTCCTATAATCAATACACAGCCTGATTTTTCCATTCTTCTTCCTTACCAACACCACTGGTGATGCAAAGGGACTCTCCGACTCTCTTATTATCCCAGCATCCAGGAGTTCTGAGGTGCTGCTTCACAGCCTCCCTATCACTTGATCGCTCTTTGAAAGGTGTCTCGTCCTGCAATCGAATATGGTGTTTCACAGCAGTTGTGTGACCAAAGGAAAGCTCGTCAACAGCAAAGACCTCCGGAATGGAATTCAGTTCATCTGCAATACGCCGCTTCCACTCCTCGGGAATAGGCGAGTCATCAAGATTGAATGCCAGCTTTTCACTCTGTGACTCAGAATGAGTGGGCAGAGACTGATTGGAGTTCAGGGGTACGACACTCTGAGCAGCAGATACTTCACCAATGACACACTTTGGGGGCAGAGTGACATTGTGGTCTGTCATGTTTTTTAGAATAAAAGGGATCTTGCTTGAGGCCTTACAATGGATGTTCATTAGTGCGCATTCAAGGAATAACCCACCAGGCAGGGGAGAAGACTCATGTGGCTCAAGGATGAAGGAGGTGTGTGGGTTAGCTCTCCCCACTCTAACATCTCCAAAGAAACACATTTTGTGCCCTGCTGGAATGGTGATGGGATTTCTCCCATGCAGTTTCACAGGGTAAGCTTTGGTCTCACTTCCATGCGTTCGGGCAACATGCTGGAGAAGTAATGCAAACTTGTCCAACCTCTTAAAGAACGCTGACCCATCACGGTCTACTCCGCACTGGTAGAGCTGCATCAAAACATTTGTGCCAACCAACACTGGAATCCTGCTATTAAAGTGACACTCTGGGACAATTAGGGCTAGAGCAGTCAACTGTTCCTCTGTGCCAGTCACTCTATCAGGGAAAGTCAGGAGAACTTCAACATAGCCAAGATAGGGCACCGGTTGACCCCCAGCCCCTTCAACCTCAAGCAGATGATGGATGGACTGAATGGGAAGGGATCCCAAATATTTGGAATGGAAAGTCTCCAAAATAGTAGTGACTTGGGATCCGGTATCAAGAATAGATTCACAGCTTACGCCTCCCACGGAGACTGTAGAGACGCAGCGGGGGCCTACAAGCCCAAGAGGAAGGGTGTGACTGAACCCCTCACTGCCTTCAGGGGCTTTAGCTCTTGTCTCCTCTTTCACATCATGGGTCATTGCTATGGGACTTTTCTGATCAATGCCCTCAGCTCCTGGTTGTCCCACGGCAGGAGCCGCTAACAGTTTAAAGGAGGCTTGTGGGCTCCCTGTTGGGCCCTGAATTTTTCACGTTTGCCTCGAAGCTCTGCATTCTTCCTCCGGACAAGGACATGGTTAGGTTCATTAGTGCAATTAGCTGCAATGTGGCCATCTTCTCCACACTTAAAACAGAACCATGGTCTGGATAGGGTAGATGTTCGGCATGTCAACTCAGGATTTGTGACACGGGCTGCCAAACTGTCACTCTTCAAGGGTGTTTCCCCTCTTCTGGAGCTGCTGAGGGTCTCTTCAAGCTTCAAGTCCTTCCTCTCTTTCTGCGTTAGTTGTGCAACTTGTTTCTGGAGCTCAGCAACCTCCTTTTCAAGTTTGAAACTTACGTCATTTTTCTTAGAAGCCATGGCAGCAGGTTCCTCATCAAACACTGGCATGCTTAAGACTGAATGAGCATGTGTGGCAGCCCTTGTGCTTCCTAAATGCTTTTTCATCCGGTCGATTTTTGCTGCCTGTCGGTCCTCCTCTGTTCTCAAAAGGAGCAGTAATTCAGGGAAAGACGGTGGATTGTTTTTCCAGTGCTCAAGTTGAAGACTAATGAGTAAGCTCTGGTCCCAGCATCCCCTGCAGAATTGCTGGAGGAAGGGAAGTCGGGCTGGTGGCAGCGGATCTGCCCGGCAGATCTCCCAAGCCCAGGACACTGTGGTAAAGAGTACGTGGTCCTGGCACTACGCGGTCCTGGTACCACGCGGTCCTGGTACCACGCTTCATTCTATTAAGCACAGTGTTTTTAAAATTCTGATGAAATGAAGAAGAACGGCTCACTCTCACTCTCCTCTGCCCATCAGCCAGTTCCAGGGCACCGTATTAAATCAAATATCACGGTCCTCCATAGGTCGTTGCTCGGCGAGTTTTATGCAGAGGAACGCACACTCTCTGCCGGGAAGGCTAAACTGATGCGCCCCTGAAATCTCTGGAGGTAGTGAATCATGTCTACAGCCAGCTCCAGAGTGAGCCATGAACGCTGGCTCTATCCTTTGCGCACAACACTGAAGCTCTCCCCCCAGGGATTTGGGATTTGCTGTTTGGGAAACCGATTCAAATGTGTGCCAAGTGTCAGCCCACGCCCTACTAGGAGTAAGTGCTTGTCAGATTCTTCAGCTGAAAGCCCCCCTCTAGAGATGGCCTTAGTGAGAAGAGTTTGAAGTCGGTTAAGGTAGACAGATGGCTTCTCCCCAGAATTTTGATTTGATTTGGTCGCAAATAGCTCCTCGCCATCCTCTACCATTCCAAATGCAGATTCAAGCTGGGTGAGGTAAACATTAGGAGGCGCACTGGTGCCAAGTGGCTTGACAATGTCAGCTGCTGGGCTGAGCAGGCTCTCTAGAATCCTCCTCACCTTTTGAGTGTCAGACAATGAAGCATCAGCAAGGAGAAGGTCAACCTGGGTGCGCCAGGTGTCGTAATCAACCTTGCCATTTGGCTTTGGCAGCCGCCCTGAAAAGGTCCTGACCCTGCTCTGGCTGGATGGGGTTGTATCATTACGAATGAAATGTTCAACAATGACTCTCTGAACTTGGGGTGGATTTATTGTACTCTCATTAAGATGAGGTGGGCTCATGGAAGCACTGGAGGGAAGAGCGCTAAATGCTGAATCGGTCAATTGAGGCTCTGGAATTTCAGAATTTCACTTTATAGATAGTGCAGAATATCTAAATGGGAGACAGGGGTTTAACCTCTAATCTAGATTCGATGAGATGATTTGCTGTAACTTGTTTGTCTAGCTGCTAAAGTAGACATGTAACACACACAACAACAAGTTGGCGGTGTATGCAGGAAATATATTGTAACCGAGGAAACACTAAATTCACCGAATCTCACACTTTTGAAATGCCCACATACAAGCACATTGAAGCCAGCAAAAATAATGCATACATTTGATACAAGTAACAGACTACTGGTCGGCAAGTAAGCAATGAAACAGGCACGTCAAACAATAGTCCTAGACCATATCAAAATGACAACAAGTAGATACAAAAATTTCCCACATATTAAATGTCTCTTTTCTAACCCTGTTGACCTATAACTGACCAGAGGTAATTTATTAACCACCAAACAACTGAGATCTCAGAAAAATTCAAAGTTCAAATAAAAATAAATAAACAAAACAAAATTAAATAACTGAAAATAAAATGAGTGCACTCAAAAGTCCTACCACCCTCTTCCACAAGATAGTCCCAGGTGATGACTGCGATGTTGGTTCAGTGGAGATGGAAATATTTCTTGGATGGAGGTGAGATGGCAACTTGGATGGAGATGAGGATGAATGATGGCAGGTCAGACAGTAGGCAAGCGATGACTCAAGTTCCAACTGAAGAGCTCTACAAAAAAACCAGCCTACACACATGCGCAGGACAGTTACTCATCACAAGTCCATCATTAATGTCCATTGAACCCTATTTTAATAAAGTTTCTGCTCCACAATGTCTTTTCTTCTTCTTTGTCTCATAACTATAGACATAGTAATACAACTTACAGTATATTTCAAGGCACATGAATTCAACACAACCATCTCAACTAAACATTTTTTAATACACCCTTACACATTACAATTCAAAACACAGTTGCTAACAGGCTTCATACATAGCTAACACAAAGCTTAGCTGCATGAAAATTACACTAGCCTCAACACCACGTGCAGCCTCTAGCTAGCCTGCAGCCGAATGGTCATCAACCACACCACACTATTAGCGACTGCATACAACTCATAGGTCACATAAAACACATTTATCATATGTTCCTGAATTAATTGTATCCTCTTCAAGATTATCCCGACTGGTTTTGATAGAAGTACAGGGTCTATTTGTAATTTTTTTCCTGCGTGCATCCTTTGCTAATGTGGTTAGCATGCTAAGGTATATTGACTTACAACTAACTCACTGGGATATTAAGTGTTTGCAGTTGTCATCAGCTCTTTCAGAAGTCGTAGCTCCTCAATCAGCTCTTGCTATTCAGTGTAAAACTTCAATTCACAACTTAGTTTTCAGCTCTAACTTCGGTTAGGTGAACTTTAGAACTCCTACCGGACTGAACCACAGACGAAAGAGGAAAGAAAGAAAAAAAATAAGATTGTGTGACAAGACAAGGACTGCCACTCCCAGCATTTTTTTCCCGCGCTCTGAAGCAGAGCATAGCAAAACTCACTTAAAGGGACAGTAACATAATATCAATTTAGGTTTAAATTAACCTGGTTACAGAAGCCTCCGCAGCTTTTTGAAATTTTTACAATTCTACATACAGTGGCCTTGAACCAAACCCAGTTTCTGAATGAACACAGTGTATAGTAAAATGAAAATACAAAATCTCTAAACATATCTACAGACAATTACTTGTGTTCCTTCAGCTGAGGCAACAATAGACGGGTTTCCTGTTTCCAAACAGTCCAGAATGCATGCGCAGTAGAAAAACCCTTTGCCAAAATGTCTAGCTGGAAACTGGTCAAAATACAGATTAAAGGTTTATGTGTGGCACTTGTCCTTACATTTTCAAAACTTCTTACGACATGCCTGTCAGCTCTGGCTAGCTAACATGACACATATTCCAATGAGAAGCATGTAGCAATGATAATGCACAGTAAGCTCTATGGGTAGTGAGAAATGAACTGAGCTTCCGAAAACATCAACCAGCAGCACCGGTTAAAAGTGCAGAATCAAACAAGTAACGTTAGCATATCATAAAGTTATCTCAGGACACTTGAATTAGCATATACTGTCTGAACCTCCTGTTTGACTACTTCACAAATTAATACATTATAGTAATAAGTCCAGCATGTATGAAAATCTTGGCGTTTCCTCAAAATATGACAGACATCAGTGTGTTACATTAGTGCAAAAAATGTATATTAGATGATTGCAGTGTATACAGGCAAAGCTTCACTCATAACAAACTACATCAGTACAGGGGTTAATATGTATTATCAGCCACACAGGATCATGAGATTCTGCACACCTGTCTCTGACAAATGATAAGCGTAATGACATGATCCATTTTCTATCCAGAACCATCAGTCTGCACCTGTCAGCTGCCATAGAGTTACACACTGAAATTCTAAACGCACGTCAATCTGACCACCAAAGTATTGATCACAGACAGAGCCCGACAAGTGTTTGCACATTTCATTAAACAGCCATAAGACACATTAACAGTGTGATCTGTCTTACCTTAAAACAAGCGCGTCCTCTATGCAAAACAACTCCACTGCCTTCCAGTACTTTGCACTGGTATATGAAATCCAGGGACCAGATCACTAGATGCCTATAGCTAATTATGCACTCTGAGCTAACCGGATGGGTTTCTTCTTAAAATAATGAACATTTTCCAACCATTACTTTTGTGATTTGTACGGTTTAAGCCACAAAAACAACTTTTCATGATGATCTCCTCATAAGTCAGTCATTCTGGTTTGTTTTCTGCCCCTGGCATGCACGTGCATCTCACTGATGACATCACTCAGAAACCCGTCTATAAGAAGAAAAGTGTCATCTGCACACATGGAAACTGACACAAATTTCTAAAACTTCAATTTGGCCTGTACTTTATCTTTAAACTGTAGTGGTTTCAGACATTAGACATGTGTGATAACAAAGACACTGTACAGGAGACTCCACTGTCTCCATTGTACAATGTATGGTTGATTACCTGAATTTATTCATCTTAATTAATAACTACGGACCTTTTTTTTTTACAGAGACAGGGGTGACCATCTCCCCCATATATGACCACTTGTTATTACCAAAATTCCATACTTAGGTCACGTGATGACAACTAAACCATCTCCATGACAACTGAGCAAACTCCATCAACTGTGAAAGGCCATGAGATGTTGTTGAAAGCTTCAGGAACAAGAAGTAAGTTAGACCTTGTGTTGAGAATGTTTTTTTATGTTGCTGTTTCCAAGGTCAAGAATGAACTTTCGAACTATTTAAGCTGACTGTTGAACTGTGAAATTAATATTCATCAGCAGGTGTTGGAACAGTCCAGGAACAATCACATCATCTGTGACAGAGGGTGAGATGAACCTAGCAACACACACATCACAAAGTACTTACAGCAGAGGCTCCTCGTCCTCCATGACTTCACACAGCCTCCGTTTCTCTGACACTCTTCCACATAGTCACTGATGATGTCACAGGCCGATTCCTGTTTGCCATCATTAAGCACCATGTCATAGATACAGTCGTCGCGGTACTGCTTTGAATCTACTCGGCCTACGCAGTCAGCTAGGGGTCCGTCCTTCACTGTTATGACATCACAGACTGATGTGTAGCTGGGTGGTTTGAAGTCCGGGGGGAGGGGCTGAGCACAGTCTTGACCTGTCAGCAGAAAAACAACATTATCAAAAGCATTAGACATTACCATTAGACTCTGATTAGAAACTAACATTTCTAATGATTTTGATATGTTTCAAGACCCTGCACACCCACACAGGTGTTTTCAGTCATTCAGATCTCTGCTTAGGTTCAAGTTTAGCAGAGCTATGCTCTATATGCTGAGGTCAGCAGGCCCTGTTTCCTGTATGCCCTAAAGGCTGTGTTTCTTTGTTGTTGTCCATGTGGCACAGGCTTGACATAGGTGGCATAGGTGGAACTGCATAACAAAGTTTGTCAAATGACAGTGAGTGATGTTACCACAGCTCCTAGGCTTGTTTCACCATTCTGAAGCGGGGACGTCTAAATCACCCTGTTGGAGCTCAAAAATCGTGACTGGTTAAGTTTGAAGCAATGTATTGCTGTTAGTGAACCAGTGGGTGGTTTGAACTGGTGGAATCCCCACACCAGGTTGTAGTAGTGGTAAAGCTGAAGAGCTTCAGTTGACATTAACAACTGCACAAGCAGAGTTATGGTAATAAACCTAGATTCTGGTTGCCGATACAATACACAATTTATATATCTGTCCTTTTACACAGTGTGTGCATATGCACCTTCACTGTCTCAAAAATCACATGAACCCTACTCTTACACAATTCTGTAAAATCCACCAGGACAAAAATATTGACAGAAAAAGCCATGTGTGATTTGCAGAGGGTGGTGTAAGAACTTAAAGGGCTCTGCGAGCTAGTGAGATTGCCATTGTGACTTTTAGAGACTCAGGTGCTTATTTAGATATGAGACTGACATGTAAAATTGTCATCACATTTACGTAAAGAAGCACACGTCTGAAAGTGAAGGTAAATAACAGTGCATCAGCTGCTTACACTCATGGGAGCAGCCCTCCACGTTGGCCAGCCACTGGCTCACTCCAAACTGGTTGGCATTGGAAGCCAGCTTCCCATTGGGCAGCGTCAGGTCATCAGCAGGGTCATCATTGAAGTTCCCACAAAGGCCGCAGGTTGAATTGTGGTAACTAGTTGCCAGCTCCACCCGCACTGCCCTCGCAAAGTCAAAGGAGACCTTTAACAAAGTGAATATAAAGGAAACGTTTAATAAATGTGTAAAAGTTCAAGCTGAAACATATTGGCAGTATCATTAAGGCGCCGCTACACATCACTGAAACAAAGATGTTCAATTAATCCAGAAGTTCATGGCTGTACTATGGAGGCCTTTAAATTAATTCTCTGGCATTTTGGAAAATTTGCTTATTATTTTTGGGAGAACGTTGATATCAATTTCAGTTCCTTGTGTTCATTAGAGAGGTACTGTAGCCCCAAATATCACTCTCTTGTACTTTTGCTTTCTCCCTTTTTCATTCTTCTTTTCTTTTCTGTTTCTTTTCTGCTTTTTTTCTACTTAATCTACCTTGAGCAAGACACTGAACCCGAGGTTGCTCCCAATGGACAGGTCAGCGCCTTGCATTGGTGTGTGAGTGTGTGCGAATGGGTGAATGAGGGGCCAATTGTAAAGCGCTTTGTCTGTTAAGGTAGAAAAGCACCATGTAAGAGCAGTCCATTTACCATTTTTTGCACTTAAAGGACATTTGAATGAGATAAGTAATGACACAAAATAAATTAAATGTAAAAAAAAAAATACATACATATACATACACAACAGCCAATGAGATATTCAAACATATGTAGCTCAGGATGATTGAGGTCATGTGGCTTTAGACCAGTTCCTGTTAGAGAGGCATGATCTAATGATGGATGTAGGTGACACCATGTTTGGTCCATAAAGACAAGAAGAGCCTCTGCAGGGAGGTACCCTGACTATTATAGAGGAGGTATTTACCCTGAAAACGCTTTTCAGAATGGTCTAAAAAAATAATAAAGCTGAGATGAAAAGAGAACAAGCAATGAAAAACATTAATGAAGAACATAAATGAGGGATTTCAAAATATCCAAGAACAGCGCTATATAAACCCAGAGAGAGAAGTCCTCATTCATGCCTTTTGGAAATAAACTTTTGAGGTAAATAAAATCCAAAATGCCCTCATCAGGTTAAGACCAAGGTTGGTGTCAGAGTTTTCAGAAGGAATGTGGTTTCTAAGGGTTGTATTACAGACACTATATAACTGCCTGTATATGTGTGGGTGTGTGTGTTTATACCTTCAGAAAGTGTGTCTCAATGATAGCCAGTCTGTGTCTGCGATAAACCTGGACCAGCAATTGATTGGATGAGAATGGTAGGGAGTTCTCAAGCCCATCCACCTGTAGAAAATACATGCACACACACGGACACACACACACACACACACACACACACACACACACACACACACACACACACACACAAAGGCAGCAAACACACACACAAAATGGTCACAAGGTCACCGTTTTGATCAAATTTCATCCTTAATTTAAACATTGTTTAAACATAACATACATCATCATCCTCAGCTGCAACTAATGTAAAAATCTTAGAGCTATAAGCTTGAGTTTTGGGACAGACTTCAATTCAATTCAGTTTCAATTCAGTTTTATTTATATAGCGCCATTTCATAACAAAGTTATCTCAGGGTACTTTTTCGAATAGAGCAGGTCTAGACTGACTGTTCCCACCATGAGCAAGCACTAGGCGACAGTGGCAAGGAAAAACTCAGACGTCATGCAGTCTCGGGGGAATCCTTGATTCACCGATCCGCACCGCGGGCTTGGCTGTGTCCATCCTATAGGTGTATGTGAGAGACGCTGGGCAGGCTGCACAAACTGACAGTCACTACGTAGGCCTAAACCATTGTTCTGAGAAAAATATCATAAATATCATAAATATCATATCACTGTTGCATTGCTGTTGCTACAATAAAATTTATATTACAACATGATCAATTAAAACTAAGATAATGTTATATCCAATGTTATGACAACACAGAAAAATATAAGTAACTTTAGGAATATTTTAGTATTGACGTTAAGTGACTGTGGATATGATAGGAATATTATACAGGGCTTAAAATGATAAACTTAGTAAACTATGGTCTGGATTTTGTATGTATCAGTATGTTTTTTAATGTTTAATATAACTATGTCATAGTGCGGACATGGTGTTGTATTGACAGTCTGTGTGAAAGAGATGTGATCTGGAGTCAAACAACTTTTTGAATAAACTAATAAATAAATAGCGTGAATCAGACCGCCAAACTCCCCAGTCTGAAAATTCAGTCACACGTGCATGCATGCATACGTGCTATGTGTGCTATATGTTTGAAGAATTGTGAGCACAAGCATGAGCACATGTGCATGTATGTGTGTTGCCGATAAAAGATAAAGAAACAGACAGACAGACAGGTGTGTGTGCAGAGTGGTAGGGGCATTTCAAGTAGCACTACCACACACGTGTTCTAAAGTACACAAACCACCCTGTGTACGAGTGCTAGTTAGATTACTCTGTTCACCCTTCTTATTTCACAAAGCACTCGCATGTGGACGTGCTGACACATGTACTTACACACATAGTACATGCATGAATGTACATACGCTTGGTAGTGGGCTGACTCTTTTCACTCCCCATAGTGTGTGTGTGTGTGTGCATGTTTCTCACCAGCACTCTGCCTGGGTAGTCCAGTGAAAGTGTGTATGTGTTGCCAAAGACATTAACAGTCACCACTTTAGCATATGACACTCTTTTGTTGCCACGGTTGTTATTCTCCAGGGTTACCTACAATTCACCACCAGAAGAGTAGAGAGAAGAGAGAGAAGGGAGGAGAGAGAGGCAGGAGAGCAGACAGGACAGGAGGACAAGGTAAGGAATAAAGGAGACAAAAAAAATAGATCATTGAATTAGGATTAATAAGACTAATTCTTAGGACCCTTTAGGCACCTTCCATCCAGTTGTGGTCACTGACTAATTCAGGGATGTGTGCTTGAGCAGTTGTGACAGCAATCAGAGAATAAGTATTCAGATCTTTTACTTAAGCAGAAGTAACTCCATGTAAAAATTTCAAGTAAAAGGCCTCCATTTAAAATTGTTGGTCATAAAACTGAAACCTTGTGTGTCAGTGTTGAAAGTCATTAAATAAATCTCATGTTTACTGATTGATTTTCAATGGACCATGCGTGCAGAATTTATTCTGTAAATGTAAAATGGCTGCACACTGGACATGTGGTGTCTTGCTGGAGAACGTCACAGTCTGCTACTGTTCTGTGTTCTTCCCTCAGCTCACCTCAAAGTGGTTCAGATCTTTAGTATCTCCACACACACTGGCCAGCTTGTAGACACAGTTGCCCTGGAAGTCGAACTTGCGTCCATCAAAGGTGTAGAAGTGTGGATCTCCATGCGCAGTGCATGTCTTGAAGCTGATTGGGTAACAGCCTTGGATTCCATCTATAACACTGCATTTCTCACCGGTTCGACACCCAGTCCGCTCACATTGCACCTTTTGTGTTGCTGCATCACACACGCACCTTTCCTTACACTGTGAGTCGGCCCAGAACACCTCACCTGGCAGGTAATAACGGCCATCATGGTTACAACCACAGCCCTTCTCCTTGATGACACACCTGACAAAGACATGAGAAAAGAAAGAGCCTCAAAATTAGGTGATAAAGATGGTTGGCTGTGGCTCAGGAGGTAGAGCGGGTCGTCCATTAATAAGGGTTGGCGGTTTGATCCCCAGCTCCTCCTGTCCACATGTCGAAGTGTCCTTGGGCAAGACACTGAACCTTCAGTTGCTCCCGATGGAGGCCAGCACCTTGCATGGCAGCTCTGTCATCACTGTGTGAATGTGTGTGTGAATGGGGGAATGAGACATATCTATCACTTTACAGGGTTCGTACAGCTTTTTAAAAGCACTTTTCAAGAACTTTCAAGGTACCTAAACCAAAAATTACCAGACTCTTGAAGCCTTTATCAAGCCTTTATCTAAATTGTTACTACAAATTCCAGGAGACAACAAACAAATATGACGACATTTAAAATATTATGTGTAATTATAATATCCATCCATCCATTTTCTTCCGCTTATCGTGGGCCTGGTTGCGGTGGCAGCAGGTTAAGCAGGGTTGTCCAGACGTCCCTCTCCTCGGCAACGCTTTCCAGCTCCTCCTGGGGGACCCCAAAGCGTTCCCAGGCCAGGTGAGATATATAATCCCTCCAGCGTGTTCTGGGTCTGCCCCGGGGCCTCTTACCAGTTGGACGTGCCCGGAAAACCTCCAAAGGGAGGCGTCCAGGAGGCATCCTAATCAGATGCCCGAACCACCTCAATTGACTCCTTTCGATGCGAAGGAGCAGCGGCTCTACTCCGAGCTGGTCTAGATCGACTGGTAAATCGACAGCTTTGCCTTCCGGCTCAGCTCCCTCTTCACCACCACGGTCCAGTACAACGCCCGCATTACTGCTGATGCTGCACCGATCCGCCTGTCCATCTCACACTCCATCTTACCATCACTCGTGAACAAGACCCCGAGATACTTGAACTCCCCTGTCTGGGGCAGTAACTCACCTCCAACCCAAAGGGGGCAGTCCACCGTTTTCCGGCTGAGAACCATGGCCTCGGACTTGGAGGTGCTGACTCTCATCCCAGCCACTTCACACTCGGCTGCAAACCGCCCCAGTGCATGCTGAAGGTCACAGCCCGATGAAGCCAACAGAACCACATCGTCCGCAAAGAGCAGAGATGCTATTCTGAGACCACCAAACCGGACACTCTCCTCCCCCCGGCTGCGCCTTGAAATCCTGTCCATGAATATCACAAACAGAATTGGTGACAAGGGGCAGCCCTGGCGGAGTCCAACACCCACTTGGAACGTGTTTGACTTTGTGCCGAGAATGCGGACACAGCACTCACTTCGGTTATATAGGGACCGGATGGCTTGTAGCAGCGACCCCGGTACCCCATACTCCCGCAGTACCCCCCACAGGACCCCCCGGGGGACACGGTCGAAAGCCTTCTCCAAGTCGACAAAACACATGTAGACTGGATGGGCAAACTCCCATGAACCCCCCAGCAGCCCTGCAAGAGTAAAGAGCTGGTCCACTGTGCCACGGCCAGGACGGAATCCACATTGCTCCTCCTGGATCCGAGGTTCGACAATCGGTCGTAGTCTCCTTTCCAGCACCCTGGAATAAACTTTCCCGGGGAGGCTGAGCAGTGTGATACCACGGTAATTGGAGCACACCCTCCGGTCCCCCTTTTTGAAGACGGGAACCACCACCCCGGTCTGCCACTCCACAGGCACTGTCCCCGACCTCCATGCGACACTGAAGAGGCGTGTCAGCCAAGACAGCCCAACAATGTCCAGAGTCTTCAGCATCTCAGGGTGAATCTCATCCACCCCTGGCGCCTTGCCACCAAGAAGCTCTTTGACTACCTTGGAGACTTCTGCCAGGGATATGGGTGAGTCTTCCCCCGAGTCTTCAAACTCTGCCTCCTCCACTGAGGACATGTTGGTCGGGTTGAGGAGATCCTCAAAGTGCTCTTTCCACCGCTCGACAACATCCCCAGTCCGGGTTAGCAGCTCTCCTCCCCTGCCGAACACGGCCTGGGCCAAGCCCCGCTTTCCCTTCCTGAGTCGTCTAACGGTTTGCCAGAACTTCCTTGAGGCCAACCGAAAGTCCTTCTCCATAGCCTCCCCAAACTCCTCCCACACCCGGGTTTTTGCTTTGGTGACCACCGAGGCCGCCATCCTTCTGGCCTCCCGGTACCTGTCCGCTGCTTCAGGAGACCTCTGGGCTAGCCAAGCCCGAAAAGCCTCCTTCTTCAGCTTGTCCACCAGCGGGTTCTAAGGTTGCCGCCTCGACAGGCACCAACGACCTTCTGACCACAGCTCCTAGCGGCCGCCTCAGCAATGGAGGCTTTGAACATGGCCCACTCTGTTTCCATGTCCCCAACCTCCCCCGGGATGCGCGAGAAGTTCTTCCGGAGGTGGGAGTTGAAGATCTCGCAGACAGGGCCCTCCGCCAGATGTTCCCAGTTCACCCTCACTACACGTTTAGGTTTGCCAGGTCTGTCCGGCAGCCGTCCCTGCCATCTTATCCAACTCACCACCAAGTGGTGATCAGTTGACAGCTCTGCCCCTCTCTTCACCCGAGTGTCCAAGACATACGGCCGCAGATCTGATGATACGACCACAAAGTCGATCATCGACCTGCGGCCTAAGGTGTTCTGGTACCAAGTACACTTATGAACCACCCTATGCTCAAACATGGTGTTTGTTATGGCCAGTCCATGGCTAGCACAGAAGTCCAACAACAAAGCACCACTCGGGTTCAGATCGGGGAGGCCATTCCTCCCAATCACCCCCCTCCAGGTTTCACCATCATTGCCCACATGGGCGTTGAAGTCTCCCAGCAGAACTATGGAGTCTCCAGGTGGTATCCCTTCCAGGACGCCACCCAGGAACTCCAAGAAGGCCGGGTACTCTGAACTGCTGTTTGGTGCATAAGCACAAACAACAGTCAGGGCATTCCTCTCAGCAACTTTCAGTCGCATCGAGGCGACCCTCTCGTTCCCCGGGGAAAACTCCAACACAGCGGTGCTCAGCCGGGGACTCGTGAGTATCCCCACACCCGCCCGGCGCCTTTCATCCTGGGCAACTCCGGAAAAGAAGAGAGTCCAGCCAGGAGTTTGGTTCCAGATCCTGAGCTATGCGTAGAGGTGAGCCCAACTATATCTAGCTGGTACCGCTCCACCTCCTGCACCAGCTCTGGCTCTTTCCCCGCCAGAGAGCTGACGTTCCACGTCCCTAAAACCAGTCTGCGACACCGAAGGTCAGCACGCCCAGGTCTCTGCCCTTGCCTGCCGCCCGGCTTACATTGCACCCGACCCCGATGCCTATCCCTGCAGGTGCTGGGCCCACAGGGTGGCGGCTCCATGTCGGTTTTTCGGGCTGTGCCCGACCGGGCCCCATGGGTCAAGGCCCGGCCACCAGACGCTCGCCATCGTGCTCCCCTCCCGGGTCTGGCTCCAGGGGGGGGCCCCGGTATCCCTCCTCCGGGCAAGGTGCTCCAGCTCAGCATGGTCCGACTCATCAGGGGTTTGTGAATCGCTCTTAGCCTGTCCCCTCCCCTGGGACCAATTTGCCTTGGGAGACCCTACCAGGGGCTAGTGCCCCGGACAACACAGCTCCCAGGGTCACAGGGGCACACAAACCCCTCCATCACGTTAAGGTGGCGATTCATGGAGGGGAATTATAATATTATATATAATATTATATATTTTTGGTTTACATGAGTGATTGTGTAGATGAAAATCAAGCATTTTTCAAGGAGTATATTTGAATTCAAGCGTATTTCTAACATTAAAAACATAACTGTTAAAATTAAGCATTTTCCAAACTTTCAAGACTTTGTACGAACCTGACTTTAGCTTCAGCTGAACCTTAGAATACATTTTTACATAGAATGAAGACTTAAAAGACTTAACTTAATAAAGACATTGTTTGACATGTAAAAAATGCTCTTACAAATATAAAAACCCTGCCCAGTAATTGACTCAAGATGCTGGATGCTGTTCACACAGATGTTTTAGCAGCTTGTTAACATTTTGAAACGTACAGTATCGGAAACAAACTCCTACTATATATGACAGCTGACACAGATGGAGCACAGTGGGGTAAAACAAAGAAAAGATCGGAACCAAACTGAATACAAACACAGAATGACTTAGTTTGAAGTTGGTAAGTGCCAATCTGACACTCAGTATGGGTATCTAAGATTAACATAGTATTGTGCAAAGGAATATAACAAAGGTGTAAAACCAACAAGCGGCAAGAAGAAAAGTGTGCCACAGCAAAAAATTGATTATGAAACAACAGCGACATAGCAATACTAAACATGGGGTTTTCACTTCATTGAGCATCTTGAGCCTGTCAAATGAGCACAGTGACAACCAAAGTCACACTACAAATCATCAAGTTTTAGTGTACAGTTATTCCATCATTCACATGCTTATTTCTCTGGAGACAATTTAGTGCTATAATAATACCTTCTTGTAATGACATTTGCAAAATGAATAAAGTTGCACTGTTTCCAGCTGGCCAACAGTAATGGAAGCATTTCTTTCATGAGATGAAAAGAAATCCGGAACAAAAAGATGTCAGTCTGAGTGCAGGGAGGAGCACTGTGAGGAAGATATCTGTTATCTGAATAATATAGCCCTAAATGAATGGGTGAAAATGTTGTACTAACTCTGTTCCACTGCGCACATATCCCGGGTCACAGAAACAGCCTTCCACACAGACTTCAGGGCACACCTCTGGCTGAGGACTGCAGCTGGGTGGACAGGCTGAGCCACACACCTGGTAGTGGCTATGGGCTTGACATGCAACAGCTGGAGGCACAAGAGTGAGGAAGAGATTAGAAGGACAGGGTGGGGGTGGGGGTGTGTGTGTGTGTGTGTGGGGGGGGGGTTGTTATATTGTATTGATGCTTGCAGTCTGGAGGAAGCGTCAACTGTACAGGTATTTAAAGGCACCCAAAGAACCCACTGCAAAAGGGAAGTGTCTGTGGCTGGAGGATTTTTTAATTCCTTCTCAAATGTAAGATACAGTTAATGACCTTATGACCCTTTGACCGTCCTATTTGAGGTGGTTCCTGAGGACTAAATGTATGGTGTTACTTTTCCCTGGGTGAGGAATCTATGCTGCTGATCCTGGGTGCAGTATCCGTATCTAGGGTTCTCTAAAATATCTTAAACCCAGGATCAAACAGATCTGTTTGGTTACAGTTTCACTTGGCTCTCTAGGCTCAAGTTATATAAGGAAGTTGATGGTAGCAAACTCCATATAGAGAGCAATAAAGCTGCCAGCATACATACTTCAGAAACCCCCCAACCTCCACACCTTTCTCTCCACCTCTTTGTTCATTTGTTACACAACTATTTGATACACCTTTCATGTTGTTAAAAATGTCCCTGCTGTGGGACAATAAAGGCTTATCTTATCTTATCTTATCTTATCTTATCTTATCTTATGTGACATCATCCAAACAGTCATCGCAGGATTTCAGACTAAACATCCCAGTGCCCACATAATAATCAATGGGGACTCATGTCTCTCTCTGGAATCCTGACCAACTTCAAACAATATGTGGACTGTGCAATAGGGGAGAATAGGATCCTGGACCTGGCATACAGCTCCTCTGTCTTCCCCCCACTCTGTAGTATTTCAGTCTATATAAATGTACTGTATTTAACTCACAACAGTTGGCCAGTTGTCTCCATGGCAACACTGACGCTCCAGCTTCCTGGCACTCTGCCATGTAACTGCTCAGGGCCTCACACAGTACTTCCTGTCGTCCTTCATTGATGCAGACATCATACAAACAGTCTGACACAAAGTCTGCTACTGGCAGGCTACCATGACAACCAGAGAAAGGTCCCTTTTTATCGCTCAGAATCCCACAGTACTCTGGACCAGTGAACCTGAAGAGGAACAAAGGAGAAAAGATATTAAGGTGTTAGATTTCTTGCCAGCTAACTCATAAGAAAATACATGTGATAATTGGGAATCAATGTAGTTTTTATTAATGATTATTTTTTCAGGCATTTTGCCTTTATTGGAAAGGGACATCCTCATCCCACTTGTTGGAATAGGCTTCCACAAACATTCAAATTATAGACTAGAGGGCACCATGTAACCTCTCAATAGCGCCCTGCGACTGCAGATAGTAAGGAGACGAATATTTGGGGCTATCTTCAACTTGGCCATAACCTGCTGATAAAGGGACCCCTAGTCATAACTGAACTAGGTGTGCAACATTTAATTTAGCCTTAATACTACATAGCGAAGTAGCCTCTGAATATATTGTATCCATATCCAGTATGGTTAACAGGTTAACAACTAATTTCCATGTTTGGGCTTTGGTAGTGGCCCCATATACTTTATCTGTGAGCAAATGGTTCCTGCTCGACAGTAAAAGGATGCAAAGGTGCCACTGGTGGAGACCATCCCTGCTTTCCTACTACTTAACAAACACGGCATGCATGACAGAACATCTTCATGTGTTTTCTATTTACTTTGTCAAGAGTTTTCCTCACACCCAGGTGACCACTTAGTGGGAACTTGTGAGCCAGGTGTAACACCTCTAGCCAGTAACATTTAGGAAGCACAACCTGCACAAACATGGCAGAATCCTCATCGACAGGACAAGCAGCAGCTATCCACTTTACGTACCAGAAAAACATCCTTCTGTGATTCTCCACCAAGGCTTATTTAAAGGGACCTCTTCAGCTCCCGTAAAGGGTGGCTACTAATGCATCTGATTCAGCACCTTACAGTCATCATCTGCAACATTAGCCTCATCTACTGGAGTGTTATCATAAGAAACATCAGCGAGCTGTGAGTAAGGCCTTTGGGTTTCTGCTGTAAACTCTGTATCCCCCAACTCAAAGATCCAGATCAATATGTGTCCTCAGAACCTGCATTTTCAACTTCTCTTACAGTTCCTTCCTGTTCTTGGGCTTACCTTTCTTGGCCTGACCGAGTTACCACACATGCAGGGAAACCCTCTGGATATGTGGCACAAGTGGATAGCTCATGAAGTGTCCAAAATAAAACAAATCCTCTAAGGAGCATCAGTGTGTGCTCCTCTGAGTAAATCCAATGGCAATCTACACCTTGTTGTTTCTTTCTAGTGTACAAATGGAACACAACACCACAAATATGACGGAAATCCTGTGCTTACTTAGTGAGAAAGCTTGTGGTAGTATTGACTGTCAGACTGACGTTGCTATGGGCAATGGAAAAGGGATTTAAATGACTTTAACACTTTAATAATACTCTAATACACCTTGGAGTGCCAGCTTTACTAAATACTTTTCTCCAGCTACATAGCAAGGTTTGCTTTTGATATAGTTTGGGACAGTAAGAGGCTGCACAAACCACAAATCAAGCACAAATTTCAGCTTGTAGCTTTGAGGTCCTATTTGGGTCGGTTGGTTGGTCCACCACTCTGGTCCAGAGTGAGATATTTCAACAACTCTCAGATGGATTACCATGAAATCTTATACAGACACTTGCTGTCCCCACCAGCAGGTTGAAATTTCTGGTTCAGAGTGGAACACATGACAACAATTTCACTAGGTCAAAATTTCAGATTGTCCAATTCTTTGGTTTATGATCAAATACCTGCAAATTACTGTCAATCCCATTAGCCTCAGCTGTGCTTTGTGTTTAGTGTTAATTAGCAAATGTTATGCTCGCATGCTAACACACTAAAGTAGACTCATATGAAGTTAAGTGAAGGTAGCAGAACACATTAAACATAACAAAAAAAAAACAATTGGTTATTATTTAGGTTAATTTAAAACTCAGCATTACATAACCTTACCTTCTGCGGTCCTCCTCAGAGCACTGAGGACACACCCCCTCACAGTAATGGTAACAGAACGGATCTCCATCAGCGATGCTCCATGTCCCTGCCCAGTCTGTCACATTAACAGCTGTGCTGCCTCTGGCGGCTGTCAGCTCATCCTTCTTGTTGCCATTGTAGTTGCCACAAAGCCCAACAACATTACCATAGTAACTGCTGCTGATGGACACCATGACAAGTGTGGACCAATCAAAAGTGACTTCAATGCCAATATCACTCTGGAGTATGCCTTGTATTCCAGATGCTGTTATGGAGATGCTGCCTCCTTCAAGAAAGACAG
This sequence comes from Macquaria australasica, assembly GCA_005408345.1. Classification (NCBI taxonomy): domain Eukaryota; kingdom Metazoa; phylum Chordata; class Actinopteri; order Centrarchiformes; family Percichthyidae; genus Macquaria; species Macquaria australasica. The sequence continues at coordinate 113,629 of SEMN01000358.1, read as the reverse complement.
GCAGATCTGTCTTAATACCATCCACCTAGAGAGAAAGAGAGTGTGTGGTACTGAAATCAAATCAAATCAAATCTAATCTAAAAGGACCTGTCTAATATTTCTAAACCAGAACCAATATTCTTGTGTTACAGTGGAGTCAGGTTATTGGTATTAGATGTGATCTACTAGATGCAGAGCACCTGCCAGGATCAACGGAGGGTAATGGTTCAGTTTTAGGTTGCTGTATAGTAATGTTCATGAAGATTTGAATTAAGTGAAGACTTGTAAAGCTTGAAGTTTCCTTTCTTACTCTCCTTGAGTGAACGTGGTCAGTGTGGTGTGCAAAGTTATCTGTACGTTTCTACATTATGCTTATAGCTACTGGATAAGCTAACGGGCTAGCTAACAGCTAATATGCTACTGGAGTTCACATGTTAGCAACGGCATGGCCTACCTACGTTTCAATGAATGTTCAGCAAGCTTATTATCTGTTAGTTAATTATCTGTTCTCTGTAAGTTTAAGAGCTGATAGCCTTCAAGGTTAATGGATTATGCAAGCTGTATTTTGTTTGTGATATATTTGTTTTAATGGTTATTCTCTATTCTCTGTATTGCATTATATGATTTTGTGTATCTTATTTTATCTAGTTCTCACGGCGTGCTTGACGGCATAGATGTGCAAGTAAATGCCTGTAAACAAAAGCATGCCTTGTGTTCAGGATTTAAACTGCAGGGGAGCTACAGTGTCAGTGAAAAAGAATTAATCAGATTTTCAGTGTAACTAAGAATTGTGCACAAAAGGTTGGCAGTGTTGACACAGTCATGATCTGAAGTAAGACCCACCAGTAGGATGCCTCTGTCATGACTTGGGATGGATATATGGTGGCCCAACATCTCCACACTGGCTGAACGCACAAAGGAGCCTTCAGAGTTCCCACGGAGCTCATTCTTGGTGGTAACAGTTACTTTTGGCAGGGAGGGATCAAGACCTGAGGAAGTTACAATAATTCATGTTAATGTTAGCAAGACGCCAGTGTGTCAACTTTTTTCTTGGTCAATATCTTTATTGAATGTTCTGATATACAAACAAGTACAAAACAGGCCAACAGACCAAACAGTATCAAAGGGGAAGGCTATGTTACACACTATAGAAACATAGGGGGAAATCACATCCCCATCAAAGACAGTGTCAAAGTTCTTAGGAAGTTAGCACTTCCCTAAATGCAGTACAGCATCAAAAACACTTAGGGTGTGTCAACTTTTTAACAATATCATGCAGTTTTTTTTATTTAACAAACTGGAGTTTTGTATATCCTGTAGCCCAGTTTTGGTTGATTTGGAGATACATATCTCACAGCAGAGGACACAGTGCATCAACTTTTGTTGTTTGTACCAATTTTTAAATACTCAGCTCAAGTGGTATCTTCCTATGCAGATAGTTTTGGTTTTATTTGTCCAGGTTTTGAAATATCTGCCTCTGAGATTTATGCCTCCACAAAAAATATAATGGAGGTGAATGGGATTTCTGGTGCTCCTGCAGCCTGTTGCACCAGTGTTAAGTCAACACTAACTGCAACTAATGTTGCCTCTATTTAGGTTCACACTAAACTCCCCACTTGATCAGTTGCACCATCTCTACTTGTGATTCCAGGTAACTAAGTGTAAGATTGAAAGGTTATTGAACCTACTTGCCTTGGGTGTTTTGATGTTTTTTTTTGTTTTTTGTTTTTTACAAAAGTGAAGATGGCTGTAACCCAGCTGAACTGTGGTCATGATTAATATCTACATTAATAACTACATCAATATCCCTTCCATTTTGATGTAAAAATACTGCTAAACATTAACAGGTAGACATTTCTGTTACAGGCAATCAAGCAGTGCAAGCAGAATTCCCATTTCAAGTGAATGCATCATATAAATCAATGCTCTAGCCTCTTCTATACCAAATAAAGGTCACTGCATCTTCACTTTTAACATTGAGTTTTCTTTGACCAATCACAAAAAATCATCAAGTTAAAAATGTGTGTATGTGTGTATTGTTGACAGTCACTGTCAAACTAAGCTATGTTTGAAATTATGCATAGCTGGTGCATCATGGTTGCAGGTACTGAAAAAATGAACATCAAAAAAGTCAAGACCAACAGTGTCCCTGTTCCTCTGGATGATCCAGAGAACAGTGTCTTTTGTAGTTCCAAGTAATTCTAAACTGTTGACATGGTGAGTTATGTGGATGAATTAATCAAACCTGCTGTGTGAACCCTGAGCAGGGCAAACTTCTGACTAGGCCTACAAATAGATATCTCTCTGTTAGGTAATTGCAGACCTGTGGTGTTGACGAGGATGTAGGTGCAGGTTCCCTGGAATGAGTAACTCCAGCCGTCAAACGTGGTGTAGTGGGGGTCACCGAAAGCCCAGCATAAGGCCTTGGAATCAGGCACACACACTCCTTGGCCTTCTGACACCTCACAGTGCTCCTTTACCCTGCACTCAACCTTAGCACAAGGGTCTACACAAACACACACACACACACACACACACACACACACACACACACACACAGTATCAGTATTAGTTAATTATTATTATTATAAGTCTAGAAATTAATTATTCAAGTTGAGAGAAATACTAGCAATACATTTTAACAGACGGGACAACAAAACAGAAAATTTGTTTGAGTCTTGGTAGTCTCTCAGGATAAATGACCTGGAACACCTGTCAGTTTCCAGTTTATTTCAGTTTCTCAGTTGTGATTGCAAATATTATGGAGTCAGGACAGTGACAGTAATATTTGGCATCAAAAAGAAAATTTGTATTTGTATTGGGAAAAGTTGTATTGGCACTGAAACAAGTTTCATTGAAAAATAAAAGATAGAATAAAAAAAAAAATCCATTTTATTTTGATATTTTTTGCATTCTGATGTGTTTTTTACGGAGCCCCAAAGTGGTCACAGAGAAAAAAAAATATTTCGAGGCCACGTTTTACTACATCGAGGGCTCGAAATGCGCACGAGATACAATTCGTTACCACGTTTTGATTAATGTGTTACCACGTTTTGGTTAATTCGTGCGCACGTCCCAATCCAAGTACACCGCCGTGCGTAAAGACGCACACAACTCATTCAAAACACCATTAGCTATCCCCTAAATACAAAAAAAGAACAATTTGCAGGCTGTTGATTGTGTGCCTCGTTACGCATACAAGTGCCTTACGCGCGCTCCTCCAGGAACAAGCGGTGCCCGTACACCAAATACCAGACGCTCGAGCTGGAGAAGGAGTTCCTGTTGAACATGTACCTCACACGGGAACGGCGGCATGAGGTGGTACGCGCGCTTAACCTGACGGGGTTGCAGGTGAAGTTCTGGTTCCAGAACCAGCGGATGAAAATGACGAAATAGAGCAAACAGAGAAACAGTGCATAAGGCACTTGTATCCATAATGTGGCACACATAAGAGTTTGCCGAAAAACGTCCATTTTCTGACAACTTGCCAGACAATCATAGCTTATTACAGCCTTCTGCCCTGGAGGCATATTAGGGCTAGTTAAAAACAATGCAAATATTAGAGTAAAGGTCCACGGTTAACATGATTCATTTAGAATGTAAGAGAGTAAACCCATAGACAATGGAGTTACTGAATGTTTTAGAAAAAAAGAAAAAGCATACATAAACAGCTGGCAAATAGCTCTTTTTTTGTATTTAGGGGATAGCTAACGGGGTTGCCACGACCAGCTCTTTACTCTTGCAGGGCTGCTGGGGGGTTCATGGGAGTTTGCCCATCCTGTCTACATGTGTTTTGTCGACTTAGAGAAGGCTTTCGACCGTGTCCCCCAGGGGGTCCTGTGGGGGATACTGTGGGAGTATGGGGTACCTGGGTCGCTGCTCGGCACAAAGTCAAACACGTTCCAAGTGGCTGTTGGACTCCGCCAGGGCTGCCCCTTGTCACCAATTCTGTTTGTGATATTCATGGACAGGATTTCAAGGCACAGCCGGGGGGAGGAGAGTGTCCGGTTTGGTGGCCTCAGAATAGCATCTCTGCTCTTTGCGGATGATGTGGTTCTGTTGGCTTCATCGGGCTGTGACCTTTAGCAGGCATTGGGGCGGTTTGCAGCCAAGTGTGAAGCAGCTGAGATGAGAGTCAGCACCTCCAAGTCCGAGGCCATTGTTCTCTGCCGGAAAACGGTGGACTGCCCCCTTTGGGTTGGAGGTGAGTTACTGCCCCAGACAGGGGAGTTCAAGTATCTCGGGGTCTTGTTCACGAGTGATGGTAAGATGGAGCGTGAGATGGACAGGCGGATCGGTGCAGCATCAGCAGTAATGCGGACATTGTACCGGACCGTGGTGGTGAAGAGGGAGCTGAGCCGGAATGCTGGGCTCCCCCTTAGAGATAGGGAAAGGAGCTCGGACATCCGGAGGGAGCTCGGAGTAGAGCCGCTGCTCCTTCGCATCGAAAGGAGCCAGTTGAGGTGGTTCGGGCATCTGATTAGGATGCCTCCTGGACGCCTCCCTTTGGAGGTTTTCCGGGCACGTCCAACTGGCCCCGGGGCAGACCCAGAACACGCTGGAGGGATTATATATCTCATCTAGCCTGGGTCTGGATAACCCTGCTTAACCTGCTGCCATCGTGACCCGGCCCCGGATAAGCGGAAGAAAATGGATGGATGGATAACGGTGTTGCTGAATGAGTTGTGTGCGTCTTTACGCACGGTGGTATACTTGGATTAAGATGTGCGCACAACTTAACCAAAACGAATGGTAACGAATTAATCAAAACGTGGTAACGAATTGTATCTCGTGCGCACGAAATAGCATTTCGAGCCCTCGATGTAGTAAAACGTAGCCTTGAAATATTTTTTTTTCTCTCTATGGCCACTCCAGGGCTCCGTAGACAATGTTCAGATTTTTTCTTCATGTCAGTTTTTTTTCAGTGTCAGTAGTTTTCAGTTTCAACTTTCTGTCACTGTTTTGGTGTGGAGAGGAGGGGCTTGAGGGGAGGGGCAAGGAGAGTGTGATTTACATATAATCTGCATACTAAGGAGAGAACGTCACTCTTCACTGTTCCTGAACCAGCCGTCCTCTCTGAAGCCTCTGGCATCACCGCAAACCTACGGCAATGGCCTCCACAAGTTCACTGGGAACTCTTGAACAGCAAGTAAGTCTGCTTCTCTCTGCCGTTGTTTGCTGACATAGAACCGGGCTGGGTTAAAGTTAACTTTTAACTGACTGGTCTGGCAGAGGTCCGCTGGAACGAGCACTAACCTTTGCTAATACATGACGGCTAGCTAAAGTTAGGTTACATCCGTGGTTGTACGTGAGCAAACAATGACAGAGACACTCCAAATCTCTAGATGAACTGCACTACATGTGTGAGACACACCTGAGGCTGTGTGGCTGCTCTAACCTGTTAACATGGGAGCCGAAATGAAAAGCAAGAGGTTTCCGCGCTGCTCAGGTAGGCAGTGCAACTCGGGCGTTACTCTCTGAAACAGACAATCTGCTGCTTGGTGTGCAATAGGCCCTTTTCACAGCAGCCATTTTAGCTGGGTAAACACAGTTGTATTTACAGTAATAATGTTAATTATGGCACTGTTCCATTTAGGTGGGCCAGGGCCCTGGTATTGTGCATGCTAGCTCACTGGAATGGCTGTGACACACTAAATATAACGATCATTTACACCTGTGTTTACCCTGCTATGACATGTCAAAATGGCTGCTGTGACAAGGGCCTACTGGTGTGTGCAGGGGAGAAAGTGGGCGGGATTTCTTTTGGAGTGCAGGGGTCGCTCCTGAAGACTTTCTATGACTCTGTGGTGGCATCAGTCGTCTTGTACAGTATGGGGTGGCATGTTGGGCCAGTGGCATCTCTTCCAGGGATAGGAAGAGACTGGACAGACTGGTAAAGAAGGCCAGCTCTGTCCTTGGATGCCCTCTGGACCCAGTGGAGGTGGTGGGTGGCAGGAGAATGGTGGCCAAGCTATCATCACTACTGGAGAACACTTCCCACACCCTACATGTCACTCTATCAGCACTGGGCAGCTCCTTCAGTGATCGGCTGCTCCACCCGCGGTGTCTGAAGGAGAGGTACCGTAGGTCCTTCCTGCCTGCTGCTGTCAGACTCTATAATCAGTACAGCTCCCGGTAATCTACATTTGACTGTCAATAAGCAGACTGTTCACTACTTTACTTCATCTGCTGCTGTGCATTATCTTAATACATATATATATTTTTTTTATTCATGATGTTATTTACTTCATCTGTTGCTGTGTAATATTTTCATGTACATGTATGTTATATATGTGCAATATTTTTATCTTATCTATTGTTCATACTTACAAATGCACTCAGTCACTCTATTATTATTCCTGTCTATACTGTGTACAGGACTATTTTTCTATTTATTTTTATTGTATTTTATTATATTTTATTATTGTATTTCTATATATGACACTTTTTTCTGGCTGTTGTAACGCTGAAAATTTCCCCGCTGTGGGACATTTAAAGGCTTATCTTATCTTATTTGAACGTGAGTACAATAAAGTGCACACCATGAATGCCTTTACGGAGACACTGTCTGAAATTTTGTGCTGTTATCCCCATTTGAATAATTCATTGAATCTCGCCCCTCTCTATGACAGCAAGCTTTTTTCTTACTGAGCTATATGAGCATCACAGTACTTCCCACAGAGGCACTGGACATTCCCATGGAACATAAATATCTGCCATGTAGGTGGCTGCATTGGTAGTAGATATTTAATTATCTTAAAGAGTAACTTAACAACAGGCTGAAAAGAAATTTTTCACTGCCTTCCCTGGTTGAGAGTTTCAGGTTTTTTGCACCTGTAGTCACAGCCAGCAGTGAGGTAACAGTGTTGTTGGTGTACACTTCTACATCACTGCAACAAGGGGAGAGTAAACCAGTGGAGGTCAGATTTTCAGCTGCTGTTAAGTTGCTCTATAAAGAATCAACAGAATATCCCATTAGCAGAGCGGAGCAGAACGTTGCCCAAAAGAAGACGGGAATTCTGCTTTCTGTACAATAAGATAAGATAAGATAAGCCTTTACTGTCCCACAGTGGGGAAATTTTCAGCATTACAGCAGCCAGCAAAAGTGTCATATATAGAAATACAATAAAAATAAATAGAAAAATAGTCCTGTACACAGTATAGACAGTATAGAAATAAAATAATAGAGGAACATACATAGGCAGAAATGCATATAAACAAGGCCAGACGTCATTAAAAGATGACAGTCACTCAGTAGGTACCTGTGGAGTAGCAGCCAATTGTTCCATCCCTGTTGCGACACTCCTCTCCCTCCCGGCAGCTTGTGGAGTTGCAGCTGAACTGTCCATACTGGCAGACACATTGCTCTGAACAGTCCTCCAGTAATACTGATGTACCCGACTGTAATGCGTAAGAACACACAGAATCATGGCCACTGATATGCTGAACATAGAATATCTTATGCATATTAAGCTTTTCTTTTTGTACTGTGATATTGCCATTTTCCATTTACACATGGCCCTTATTTCTGTTAGTATACTTAATTTATTTAATATCATTGTTATGAAAATGTTTTACTGTCTTAATTCAGCTGTACACAGTGAAATAAAACACACAATTACAATGGTGCAACTTTTAAATTAACATTATTTAATTTTTGCTGTAAAGAAACCAAAGTTTTCTAAAATGGAAAGCACAAGCAATTAGTCAGTTGCCGTATACTTATGAGATATAATTTAAACAGACTGACAGGCTGCGTTCTGCCATCTCGGAGTGCATCCCAATTCAGTCACCCAAATGTTTCACCCACACTGTTATGTTGTGGATTTACTGACTAGACGGAATAAATATTAGTAAGCTATCATTCTATGAAGGTGATGTGGATGATGGTGATGGTAGTTACCTTATGATATTGTCCATCCACTACACAGCCACATTTCTCCACAGCAACACAGTGGACTCCATCAGACATGAGGCCGTCGTCACACTGGCAGCCCTCCTGACACACTGGGCAGGGCTCTGACCTTTGCAGAGAAAAGCAGGTGGAGGAGCAGGAAGAGGAGCACAGCTCATAGTGACTTCCTGCTGGACATGTCACAGCTGCGAGGACAAACAAGGCCTTTAGGGTCAGTACTGAGGAGATTTGTTGGGATTTCTGTTTGTTCTGACAGATGTTGTAGCAGCTTTTCTGATTTCTGGTTTTTAAGATTTCACTAGTTGCTGGTTTTAATTTGGTCCATTTAATCATGTGGCATGGTATTAGTAGTGTGACTGCAGTAGTAACACATGTAGGGAACATTGTCTGTGAAAACTGGAGATTTGACTCAAGTGTATTTTAGATAGCTTTGACAGCTTTAAGTTTAAAATTTTCATTTTTAACTCTCTAGTTCTGGTGAAACAAGCTGGTGTTTTCGGCTGCAAAACTGTGTTCTTCATAAAGCCTTCCCCGCTGTGACTACACCCTGAACCCTGCTGGCCTAACTACACAACAACACAAAGCAGACACTCTAGTTAAAGACATCTCTCCTCTAATGCAATTGTTGTTGTACTAGTTGGAGATTATTTAGCTGGTTTGAAATGCTAATCAAAACAAAATGTACACTATTGTCAAGGTCACTGAAGAGTATCCTGCTCATTGCCCATATCCAAACACTTCAGGGTTCTCAAATTAAAATAATTGTTGTTTGCTACAAACATTTAGATATCTGACCAGAAGACTCATTTTTAAGACCCATGTGGAACTAGCAAACTGAAGATCAGAATCAGATTTCTGTACAAATCAAATCATGTTTTTCGTCTGCTAGTCAAGAGACCATTGTACAATCTACCATTCTGTATGTGCTTGATTATCTTGATATTGTAAATATGCATGCCTGTGAAAAAACAGATGACCACATCAACAGAATCGGGCCTAATAGAGCCATGGATGTTGTTCCTGGGGCTCAGCCAGCCACAACAACACAAACATGTGTGTAGCTATGCTGAAGGCTAAAGTATGGTGGTCCTGAGGTGCACAACACAACAACATTACAGAAAACACAATGATATTTCAGAAAACTCAACAACAAAACAGAAAACACAACATTTTAACACAATATTTCAGAAAACACAGCAATATTTGAGAAAAAACATTAGCAAATTAGAAAACACAGCAAACTGAAAACACAATAACATTTCAAACACAACTATGGTATTTTATGTCTTGAGTGGACAACCAATCAGATGTCCCAAAGTAGTTTTGTACTTGAGAATGTAAAGCAGTAGTATCTAGGGGTGTAAGAAAATATCGATACACTTGAGTATTGCAATATTACGTTTTGTGATACTGTATCGCTTCTCAAAAACCCTATTGATTTTTACTTAATAGTTTACATGCAAAGATTTGTATCAGTGGTTCATTTTGTGTTATGTTTAACCCCTGACTGCTAGATAGCAGTTTTGTAATCTATCTTAAGCTATTTGACTCTTCCACTCCAATGTAACAACATTTACTGAGACAGGAGGAAGTAAGCACATATCGCTAGGGTAACTGTAACAGGGTCACATATAATCTCTGTTAATAATTACACAAAATCTGTCTGGTTAGTTTGGTTTTGACTGGGAGGACCTCCAAACTCCAGAATCTATATGAGTTGAAGTTCCGAGCCCCTCCTCCTTGATTTCAAGAGCATAGCGCAGTAGAGGAATGCCTGGCTAAAGGACGCCAGTGCAACAACTGTAAGGTATATAAACACTATGAACATCATGGGTGTCTCACAGAAATACCAGAACAATGTATAATACAACAGATGACACGGCTAGCAGGACAGATGACGTAGTCATAGTCTCACCTGTCTTGGGTCTAATAGCCTGCTTAGACTTAGACCTCATTAGGTTTGTACTAGCCATCCAAGATAAATGCAGTAACATCATGGAGGAGTTCTCTAATGTTTTTCAAGGAATTGGGCAGTTCCTTCGATTTAGACCCAAAAGTGACACCTATGGTATGCCCCCCACAACGGTTACCATTTGCATTCCGCAATTGCCTGAAAAATGAGCTAGATGAGATGGACAGAACTGACATCATTGCAAAAGTTACTGAGCCCACACAATGGGTGAATTCATTGATTTTAGGAAAAAGGAGGCAAAGACACACACTCCTCTCCACATCAGTGGAGCTGAGGTGGAGCAGGTGAACAGTTTTAGGTGTCTGGGAATCAGCATCACAGAGAACCTGTCATGGACATCACACATCTCCACACTGGTAAAGAAAGCTCAGAAACTACTGTATTTCTTAAGGAAACTTAAGAAGGCAAAAATCATGTGCCAAGTTCTTGTTAACTTTTACAGAGGAGCAATAGAAAGCATCCTGACTGGAAATATTACTAACTGGCATGGGATGTGCACGGCCCAGGAACAGAGGGCTCTGCAGTGGGTGATTAAAACTGCCCAGAACATCATGGGTACCCATCTACCGAGCATCAGTGATATCAGCGCATAGCCCAAAGGATACTAAAAGACAATACCCACCCCAGCCACAGCCTGTTCACCCTGCTGCCATCTGCCAAGCAATACAGAAGTATCTGCTGTCAAACCACCAGACTACAGAGCAGCTTCTTTCCTCAGGCTGTGAGACTCCGCACTCCACCTCATCCTCTGCACTCCACCATAAATAAATGACATGGACCTTTCTGTTATGCTGGTTTTGCACATTACCATACCACTACCTTTGTATGTATATAAGTAACTGTATATATTGTTTTTATTTGTACTTTTATTCTATTGTGATTTTGGATATTTATATGTGGGTTCTGTGTTGTAGAATGACTAATAAATGTACCTTGAACACAAGAAAAGCACAGAAAAGGAAAACTGAGGGTGTGTTTGGACCCAAGTAAGAAAATGAAGGATCTTAGGAGGAGGAGCCAGGTCCAGTGCTCAGATATAATGACCCCAGATAGGAACTTTGGCTATATGTAGATGCATCCAAAAAATGGCATGGGAGCATTTACTGCAGAAAAAGGTTTTGGAAATTGAAACTGTATACAAGAAAAGCTTCTGAAAAGAGTATGCTACAGGATGTTACACAGTTATTTTTGTTGCTAAACAAAATGAACTGGTCAAAAGTAACAGGCAGTAAAGTTCAGTATTTGTTTTGCCATAGGAAACCTTAAACTAAGGAAGGGAGATGTGGTATTCTCTGTCTTGAGTGAATAACCAATCCGATTTCCTAATGATGTACAGTAATACCATTTATGTATTAGACACTAAGAGTGACAATACAATAAGCAGAACAACAACAAAACATGAAATTTTACATTTTAGAAAACACTGTTTTCTGAAATGCTGCTGAGTTTTTGATTTTGTTGTTTTCTGATTTGTGAATGTTTTTTTTAAAAATACAGTGTTTTCTGAAATGCTCTTGAGTTTTCATTTTTTGTTATGTTTTCTGCGTCCAATGTGCTTTGCACCTCAGGACCACCGAACTAAATGACATGGGAGAATAAAGAATTAAGATTAACATCCATATGATAGGTTAAGCCACATTCAGCACCACTGAGCATCGAGTCAGATCAGACTTACGACAGAAGCCGTTGCTCCTCCATTTGCTTATCTTGGCACCAGCTAGTTGACAGGCAGTAACATAATTCTGGATGTGGCGACACAGGACACCGGCGCCCTCTTTGCCTGTGGATATCTCACTGGAAAGAAACTTTCATTTAATTACTCTGTGTAAATAATCTATAACTATATGAATGCCACTTCTTCCATTGTTGTCTGTTCCACAACAGGTCACTTTAATAGCATACCAAACAGTAAATGATAAAAGTTAGATTACATAGTGTAGCTGGTATTGCTGATGCATTTTTAATAGTGTATACAGTAGGGGTGACCCCGAATAGTTGAATATTCGACGGTTTGATCTAAAGAGCCTGATTCGACTGACAGTCTCACAGTTGAATAGTCGCAGTGGCTGGAAAATGTGGTTATGAAACAAAGGATCATTCCATTCAGGCTATATGGGGGTGCTGAAGGTCTGATTTAACATAGAATTGCTTGGTTTTTCCCAATAAATCATGATATATAGCCAAGGTGGACCACGGTCTGGACCCAGACACCGTCCTATCTGGACCTGGACCTATAGCCAATAAATTATTGAGAATTATTAACAAACAGAGCTTTGAATCAAGAATGGACTGACTCTTATATGTCCATTTTTCCTATGGGCAGTTCAAAACCAGTATGTCTCATATGTTCCGAGACTGTGGCGAAAAAATAAAAGCGGAAGCAAAATCCCCCAAAACAAAACATGATTCGATGATGAGTCGACGACAGGCAAGATTTGACCAATCACATTCGACTATGTAAAATCTTAGTTGGGGACACCTCTAGTATACAGTGGAATAACCTCGTACCAAAGTCTCCAAAACCTCAGATTATGGGAGGCTCCAGATTATAGGTTGTTAAATTCCTGCAGTGGAAAAGGGCTGAAGGAGTGTTTAGAGATTGGGGACTAGAGACCAAGGACAAGACAACATACTGAATCACAGTAACATCAAGCTGGTATCAGATTTATATATCACTTTGAAATTGGAGGTATGTTCAGATATTTCCTTGCCTGACACAAGCATCGTAGTCGGGAGTTGGGGGCACGGTTGAGTGGCACCCTGCAAATGGGCCCTCCTGGGCTTTGATGATGTCACAGGCCTTTTTGGCTTCTGGGACCTTGTGTCCATCTGGCTCAGGGCAGGAACCGGCACCACACCTTGTCTCACAGGAAGTGTTGTCCTTATTTACAACCCAAACTGCTGTGTCTGCTGGCTTCCCACTGACTGATGCCAGGTCATCAGACAGTTCACCATTATAGTTGCCACAGAGACCACGTGGTGAGCTGTGATAGGTGGATGGGATTTGTAAAAACACACCTGCCACACTGTCATAGGTCAGCTTCAGATCAAAGTCAGTTTCAATGATGATGTTGATGCCATTTTGATGTGCTCGAACTTTTCTGTCAGCCAGTGAAACAGGAAGGGAGACTCTGATGTCATCAACCTGAGATATAGATGAGAGCAGGCACACACACTTTATGTACATTGTCAAAAACAGATCAAGATCAGAATAAGATAAATGTTGGACAATGGAAATATTACCAGAGGGGTGTAACACCCCAGCTCACCTATTAAGAGTTAAAAGGGCAGGTCATTTTAGACGCTTAGAAAGATCTAGATTTCAACCAAATGGACAATAAAAAAGACTGAGCTGTTTTCCATTAAGGCCAGAACATTATGTTGAATGTTAGAAATAGACAAATGTAGTACCTTGGTAGATTGTTGGATGATTTGGCCCAGAGGCTCCACAGTGTGTTCTAACACTGCTCGGTTTTAATTCTGTTAAAACAGCAGTGCTCATGCTTTGTGGGAATACACCTTACACCTGGCAAATATAAAAAGTCAGTCATACCTTGATTTCCCAAACAACCCCAGTCTCCATAGTGATATCCATGCCGTACACTAGGAGCTCCACACTGCGAGACACGTTACCAGCCTTACTGGTTTGCTGCTTTACCAGCACAGAGAAGGCTGCCATCCCTCCTTCCTTCTCCTCCACTTCTGACAACTTGAACAAACAGCTTCCCCACAGAGGATATGCCTGGAGGATGGGAGGGGGAGGAGGGGAGAAGAGATTTAATGTTATGTCAGAACTTCCACTGTGATTGTCTTAAAGCTACAGAAAACGTAATTAAGAAATAAGTTGCAATTCTGGGTGAAGTTGGTGCACTCGGCCAAAATTTCTGAAGTACAATTTGAGTTATGAACCAATGTGTGATAGGCGACGCCCACATGCATCAATAATAGCACACTTCAAAGTGTGACATGACTTTGTTGAAATGGCAGTTTTTGCCCAGGACTATCAGAGGTAAAATAACATTGGAGTCAATGGAACAGTTTTAAGGGCTCTCTTGTTGCCTTGAGGTAGAACATTCAAAAACTGTGAGTCCTATTTCTTAAATAGTTACATTGTCTGAAATAGGGCTAATGTGTTTATGACGTATAAATTGAGAAGTGAAGGTTATGGAAGTTACAAGGGTGGAAGTCAACATAAATTTACAAGCTCCGGTAGTCCGATGTCTGTAGCAGAATACTGAGTTATAACTGACCAGCCTAATGGGTGTAGAGGAGCATGGGTTTACTTTGTAGAAGCCTGGTGTAATTTGTATGTGATTGATGTGAACCAAGGTAAACACGGTGAAGCCACAACTGTGTGTAATGGCACTGTGATATAGAGTGGCACTTCTCAAATTGGGGGCCGCAGATTTATCTACATATCTGTCCTGCTGCCTTTAGATGGCTGCAGGATATAATGAACACATCTGCTCGTTGGAAGGTGTTACAATGCATTATGTATTACCAAAAACAGAAGTCTCGCTCAAGGAGATGTCTCGCTCTGAAATCTCGTGACGGTGTTTCTGGTTAAACAAGAAGGATTTTACTGTTTAACAATAAGGTCTGTGTCTGTAGGGATCCTTTCCATAATGTTGTCAGACACTTAGAATAACAGTCTGAGCCTGTCAACAAGCAAAAAACAAGCACTTTTAGTGGACAGACTTTGACGGGTGCAGTTGCTCCAAAGGATTACGTTGCAGCTGTTGCAGTCTGTTTGCAGATGCTGGACCAATTCCAAAACTTTTGGTAACTGCTAGTCATTTAGACCCCAAACTATGTAAAAATACTGGAATTACCCTTTACCCGTTGATGTGGCAAACTTGTTAGCAAATAGTTGCCTATTTCCACATCCAGCAGTCACAGAGCAGCATGATCATTCATGTGGAGTGGTGTTTATGTCAGTCCAATATTCCCTCTCTGTTAGCTCTGGTTTTGGTCTGGCTCTTTAGCTGCTAAATGCTCCACTATGTTCACCAGCTAGTCTCTAATTGTGTCTGTCTGCTGTTTGCTGCTAGGCAGGTAGGGCACAGTGGCTTTTTAGAGATTTTACTGTGAAAACAGCTGCTGCTGTGGCTGAAAAAACGACACTATGAGAGCGATGAGAGTGAACCAAAACAGTAAAGTTGCGGGCCGGACAGATTCAGGTGATAATTCTCTGTGGGTTCATCACTACTAGTGACACTTTTAACACTGTCATATCATTTTCACATTGTCATTTGATATATTGTTATAAAAATGTTGATTATAGCCACTTTAAGGTACTTCCACATTGGCTTACAGTCGTGGTGGTTGCCTCTTGGTTGACATAGAGTATACTCTAATACCGATATATCTGCAATAAGCTAATATCTTCGGAAATATTGCCCGGATGATTTATCTGTCTAGCTCTAATTTGTTAACTAAATTTCCTGAATGTGTTTTACACTAAATGTGTATTAATGTGAAGACAGTGGTAGGCTTTTCTTGTAAACTAGCCAAAGGAAGTGTTGACAACAAAAGCATGATTCATGACTGTTTTTCATGAAAATAGAATTGGACACTTTTCAGCACTTTTTGGCGAGAAGATTTAAAATGTTGCATAAATGAAAAGCATTGTCATAACAACTCTGGCAAACCGTGATGACAGAGAGCAGATCATAAAACAATAAGGACTGACAATGAGCATTTACTAGAGGTTAAAAAGAATAATGTTAAATGATCCTACATGAGAAACTGTACACGTCCTTATATGTCATTATAGACATAGATAATAATAATATAAATATAAAATGCAGTATCTATAAAATAATCAATTTCAATAATAAAGTATTA
This sequence comes from Macquaria australasica, assembly GCA_005408345.1. Taxonomy (NCBI): domain Eukaryota; kingdom Metazoa; phylum Chordata; class Actinopteri; order Centrarchiformes; family Percichthyidae; genus Macquaria; species Macquaria australasica. Next base: position 97,916 of record SEMN01000358.1, on the reverse strand, counting down.
TTAAAAACAATAAAGGTTATAATTGAAATACATATAAAAAACAATATTATGTTGTTACACGTTGTCATGGATAACATGCTTACTAAAAAGACTTTACCTGTCCATCAAAGGACCTGACTATTCTGACTCCACTCACTGAACAGGAACCAACACTTCTGGGAGAACAGGAGGCAACACCCTCCTTCACAACACATTTCTGATTGGCTGAACAGCGGAATTTAGGATCACACTGTATTTCTCCACCTTCTGAACAGACACACCGAGTGTTACATGACTCTTCTGGATAGAACACCTGAGAAAAGAGGAGAGATGTCAGTAGTAGTGATAGTAGTGGCAGAAGAGGTAGCAATATGAGTAACAGAAGCTGTAGTTGTAGCAGCATCAATTGTACTAGTGGAGGTGGCATCAGATATATTATTGCTGCTATAGTACCTGTCCATTCTGGTAATATTGTCCTTCATACTGACAGCCACATTCTGCTAGAGGTACACATTTGTCATGACTCAGCATGAAGCCATCGTCACACACACAGCCTTCTATGCAGAGGGCGCTGTCGTCACAGCCCTCTGGGGGGGTGAGACCACTGCAGGTTGGCTGGCAGGAGGGGGCACACAGCTCATAGTGACTGTTTGCACCACATGATGGAGCTGGCAGAGAGACACACATAGACAGTCAATCAAAATAAAACACAGAGTGATAAAGTTCCTTACAAATATTATAAACACGCTTGTGACTTTCTTGGGACTTGCTGAGCTTTCATGATCCAAACCATAGACTGTATATAAAGATGGACGACATGACAGCTCCCCAAAAGTGAAGCCAAAACATCTGGATCGCCCCCTGGTGGCTGGCTGCAGTATAGGTCAAAAACCCCGCCCCCTCCATATTAATGGATGGGAGATGGGCCAAACAGGTAGTTCTTATCACGCTGATGTTTGTTTTTCTGATCAGTTTGGTTTTAATTAGTTATGTGATGCTATAAAAATGGGGTGTCACGTCATGACTGACAGCTGTGAGTGTGCTCGCGATTGGCTCAGATGGCTGTATAGGCGGGAACTCGATACTGCGGCTCCACCATGGATCAGTACTGCGCAGACTCTGGCTCCAAATGACGTCACCAGCGCAAGATGGCAGCTCCTGTATCCGGGGTATTTTGGCTTCATTTTTTACAATGGGAGGAAGTGGTGACGCATCGTCCATCTTTATATACAGTCTATGATTCAAACAGTAGTACAGTAGATTATCAAGACAGATGGGGAAACAGTAGAGGGAGAACCATTCACTAGCCAAGAACATTTAAGGGACATTTTGGGAAATTTGTTAGTTTGCCACCACATGCAGAATCAGTTGAGAAGATAGACATATTATTTATCTCTATACATCCAGTCCTGAGGTAGGTCTGGGCCTAGCTTAGTACAAAGAATGGAAGCACTGGAAGCCTAGAGAAAATACGCCTTCCAATAACCCCAGAACTGTCTTATTTATTTTATATATTGTATTTATATCTTATATGTATATGTTCATGTACATAAAAAATGACATTTTAATTTAGGGAGCATTTCTATTTCTTTATCAGCAACAGCGGGGCCCAGTGACTGCAGGCAATGCCTTAAAAGTCCTGTCCTCACTGTGGGGATGCCAGGTTAATGCATAGTCTTAATTCTGAACAAAGCACAAGTTACTCTGGATGGATGGACTTTGTTTGCTTGTGTGTGTGCATGTCTTACGACAAAACTGTTTGGTTCTCCAACTCTCCACTGTAGCTCCCACCGCTTGACAAGAGGTGCTGAAAGCTGACAGGCTGTTGCATAGGGCGGAGACATGCCCTTGGTACATACACAGATCAAAAACACAGTCTGTGAGGTAGGGGGTGTGGTCCAGTTTACTGTGACACTGTCTGTAAGGACAAAGACAGACAGACAGAGCACAGATAGAGCAGTCAAAGCCAGGGCCCAGTCTGTAGACGACATTTAATAAACAGAGAAATATACTGTTTAACAACCCTTCAGTTTTTTTGACTGGGCATTGATCATTTCTATATGTGATCTCATCTGGTTGTTGGTTTTTAAAAAGTGTTCATTATTTCTTACTAAACAAAGTGTGTATTGTTTTTGCCTAACCCATGTTAATAAACTGTTGTTGAAAAAAGAGGCAAGTTAGACCTTGAATACTGTAGAGCAGAGTGGTGGAAAATAAGGAATATATGCTTCTTTTTTATACCTGATAGGTACAGCAGCATTCTAACAGGGGGCAAACACTGTTCAAAGGTGAAAAGACTTTGACACAAGACCGGGACAGAGAGGAAACATGTCTTGAGTGACAGTGAGATAGAAAGATTTCACTTCTCATGTTACTGTTGTGACATCCTTTGTTATGCATATGGTTGATCTGATTACTGTGACATCTGAATCTGAACCCACAGCAGTTGTGTGCTAAAATGCAGTTGCTAACAGCTAGCACTACTCACCAAAAGCCCATGCACTGAGATCCAGTCTAGTGGCTGGTGAGTTAGCTCTGTTATACCGGACCAGTTTAGAAAAATAGGCTGTAGAAGCCAAAACGGTAGTTAGGGTGGGTGTGGTAGATTATCTTTATTGCTTAGAAATCTAACCTTATAAAGGTTTAATAGTTTTACTTTAAATGTTTGTACTTTAAATGTTAAAGTACCCATTAATTGACACCACCCGTCAAAGTGGATGTTATATAACACTAAAAAGTGGATATTGTTGTTCTCATACAACTGAACTGTCAATGTTTGAACGGTTTAATTAAGCTTGCATTTTTACTACAACATTCAGAGTGGGAGAATTATTTAAACTACTTATCCATTCTTTTTAGCTAACTATTTCAAATGTTTATCTATGACTTTTAGCTAGCAATTTAACCTGTTTATCTGTCAGTTTTAGGTATTTATTTCAACTGTTTATTAATCACTTTTGGTGAATTATTTAGCTAACTAATGAACACATTTAACCATTAATTTGATCTAACTATTTTGACTTCTCTGCTATCTTGCTAACTAGTTTTCATGCACTCTTAATGGCAACATGTGGCTTGAAGGTGTTGTAACTGACTCAAGTTGGTGGGAGGTATGTACTGTGCAGTCAGCCTAATGTAGTTGGAAGCGTACAGATGATTGTGACAATAAGAGTTCTAAAGATCAGCATCACACCCATTTGTAATGCTACTTGGATGGTTCTTTTTCTCCTAAACACAAATACATAGATATTTTTTTTTTAATCAAATCACAATTTAAATGTGTTTGTTTGAACTACTCCAACATTTCCACGTACCTCCTGGCAGAAGTACCCACCTAAAAGGTCCAGACTTGTCAGCGATGATGCCACAGTAGCGCCCCTGTTGGTAACGTAGTAGCAGTGCAGGCTCACACTCAGGACATTTACCATCAGGACAGTCACTAGTGCAGCCAGGGTCTCCTCCTGTCTGTGTTCAATGACATTTACATGTAAAACTGTGCAAAATATGCAGAGATTATTTAGCTTTAAAAATAAGTAAAATAATAATAATATTAAGAGATAAGATAAGATAAGATAAGCCTTTATTGTCCCACAGCGGGGAAATTTTTAAGATGATGTTGTTTGATATTGTGAGTTTAAAGAATATGTTCACATTTTTCAAGTCTGTCTCAACACAATACACACATGCATCACCTTCCTCCTGTTCATAGTGGAGATCCCATCTTTTTCAATGTAAGTGATGGGGGGACAAAATCCACAGTCATAACAGGATGGTCATGAAAATATTATGCTGAAGCTTTATGTAAATCTCTTGGCTTGCTGATTGTTATGTGTATGTGATAGCTACCACCACCATTATTTTGGTGAGAGAGAGAACTGAGAGACCGAGTGGGAGAGATAGAAGCCTTTGCTTATTGATTAGGACGTCTATTCTGTGTCATGAAAGCTCCAGGAGGTGTGTTGTTCATGAAAAATGAACACAAAGAGCCTGGGAAATGAAACCAACAAGTAGGGTAGTAACATCACTAATATAACTTATATTTGTCTGTCGTTCGTGACATTATCCTACCTTTTGTTGGTTTAATCTAACATATGTAGGCCTACTCGACAGTGAGTTTATGATTTTTCTAAGTACATTACAGGGGGTATTAGTCTGTTTCCTAGCGAGGCTCTGATGGAGAAGAGATTTGTTTGTCAGCTTTCTGTCACAGTGAACTGTTAAATCTGAACAGTGTACAATTAATATAATATAAGAAATAACAGTTAATTCAATGTCCCATCAGTTTGGTGTTTGTGCGCTCTGTGAAGGTGACGTCATCTTCTGTCAACGACTACATTTACATGCACACTAATTTTCCACTATCACTCCGAATTTGATACGGGTCATATAAACAGCATATTCCGTTTGTATATTCCAAATGTAGCATTTTGCCATTAAGACATGTGTGATATGGCGATATTATTCGGGTTTTAGGAGCATTCTTTGGACATGTATACAGTTAATTCAGAATATGCGTCTCTCGGCCTCTTGCCTGTTTACGGTCAGCTCTGTTCGTTGGAAACCAACTAGCAGCACTAACAGTTTACAAGGCTGGGGTAGAGATGCATGATCAAAAGAAAAGCCCACATTTCTGGAGGGAAGGAGATGAAAGACCTGGATATCAACGGGCTGCAATGTGGCACTGAACTGAACAGTGTTGGCTTTGGTACGACAGGAAGTTATGACGAAAACAGGCCCAAATTTCTCACAAAGTTGTAGTCTTTTTATTAATCAGTAGGCTATTAGTAAGAGGCGTTTAGCTCCGTCGCCTATCTCTCTCTTTGTCTCTCTGTCTCGCCTGACGCTGTCCATGGTTTTAACATGCTCATCATCACAGCTCTATCACCTCAGTTGACCAGCTTACTTCTGAAGTTGAAGTAAATTGTATGAATTTATTTTTAATCAAAGGTGAACTCATCTGGAACTCGTGTACATATCTAGAAGTTCCTGCAACAATGGCAGTGTACTCCTAAACATAAAGGGAAGTATTTTCAGTTTCAGTTTGGTATTCTTCTGACATTAAAATTTGCTTTGCCCGACTGTGTGGTATTTTGGTGTTCAACCAATGCAGAGCGTGCACAGTTGAGGAGAGGAACAAACAAGTGGAAGGTTTATTCAGATGAGGCAGTGCAAGGTGAGTTATTGGTATATTGGTGGAAAGTGTGTCTTAGATGTTGCACTGAGAACAGACGTCTCAGAACCACACCTGTTTCTGGTGCAATGTCAGTCCACTGTCGCGTGATTTTATCAACAGACAGAGCAAACTAAATTCTTGAAGCAAATATTCAGCAACGACTGAATAATGCTTCAAATGTAAATAAACGATTTTAATCAAACACTCTCCAACCAGTAGATACGTTTAGGCTAAATCTGCATCAACAATAATTTGATGGAATTTAATGCAGTTAAAGCAGGAATGCAGTCTGCATTATAAATAATTTGCTATTAATTAAACTAAGTGATTCTAACAGTATCTGCTGTCCACAGCTGTTTCACACTGGATGAAAAGCGTGCAAAAAAAAAAAAGCATTCCAAAGTTCAGCTGACGCTAATATGAGGGTTCAGCAGTCTAACACATCAAGTGGGTATCTTTCAGAGATAGTCCTTTTAGTCCAAATTCGCTCCTCGTGTCACTGCCCCTCTCCTGCAGCTTGCTGAAGCACAAAGATGGACTTTGGAACTAAAAAAGCCTAATTTTGAAAGATACTCACACCATTTGTCTAACTCAGACTGCTGAAGCCTCATATTAGCATCAGCTGGACCTATGTACTTTTACACAGAACGAGAACTGTGGATTTTGTCCCCCCATCACTAACATTGAAACTGCACTGGGAATTAATATCTTTGCGGCCACTATAGACAGGAAGAATAATTACAGCTACAGACAAACCTTTCGTTGCATATATGGGCATGTGAGTGATGTTTTAAGATAGACTTGAACAAATATGAACCTATCCTTGAATGCTTGATGGTCTATAACTGAAAGTATGCTTTTTCAGTGAACAGTGCTGCAGTTTAGGCATGACTTTATTGTCCTACCCACCTGTCCACCAGGTATGCAGACAATATTCTATCTGCTATATTGAGCTGGAGAAGGAGCTTAACAGGACTTAATATGTACAACTGTGTGTGGGCCTGGATGGAGTATATGCTTGTGTTTCTACAGTATATATTTATGTCTTAATGGGTTCTTAGCTTGTGTGTTTTTCAGGTCAATTTCAGGTTTGTGTAAGATCCTCATCTGGCCTTCTTTTTAGAACCATGTGTAACCACTAATACACACCTTCCAGCTGTGTCCAAAGGCATTAATGTGTTCAGTCTGGGTTCCGTCAGATTTCAGTAAGTCATCACCAGGTTTTCCATTGTAATTTCCACACAAGCCTGATAAAGAGGAACAGGCAGCCACAGTAGTCACACATTAGATAAACAGTTCAATTGCATCCCTGCTAATTTTTGGAAGCATGAAAATAATTTGAATTGTGGACAGATTGTGATTTTGTGATGCACTGAATCATTTTTGAAAATAGCTGGATGGTTAGCTTAACGTTTGTTTAATTCGTTAACACAAATGAAAAAAACAACAATTTGTGTTTTTTGTGATTCCCTAACAGAACTATTCCTTTGTGTACTACATTAAGGGTGTTACTGTACAGTAGATGTATATAAAATATGATTCCACAGACAGAAATTAGAAGTTAGATAAAGTCATTGAGTGACACAGACACATCATAATACTATACAGATGTTAAAAAATAACTGAGAATTCTTTCTCACCATTATATTCATAGTTTTATTTCATTTTACTTTGATCTAATTAGAACTTTCAGCTACCAATAATCAGCAGATGTGGTTTACTAAGTTGTCATTGGGATGGTCTAGATGTTAGCAGGTGACCCAAGTATTGAATTTTAGTCAGACAACATCAGTTGAACACCAGATCAAAACCAGTCACAGCATCAACTGGGAAGGGATCAAGGAGGACGTTCACATACGACACCAGAGACCATCTTTGCAAAGAGACAGGAAGTAATAAGACTGTTTCTGCTGCCAAAGCATAAAGGAGAGGAGAAGAAAAGTTGCATTTATGATTTACTGTTGATCTGATCCTCTGAAGTTAATCTGCTCTGGAGCTGGTTAGCCATGCAACATAGGTTACCAGGGTGACTCACCCAGGTTACCATGGTGATCTACGTCAGTTGAACATGAGCCAGCTTTGTGATGGTGGAAAACCAGTAAGTTTAGCCCAAAGATAGCTGGCTAACACACTGACCTTGCTTCATGATACAGGTCCCAGTATTTAGACTGCTGCCATAAACTGTATTGACATAGCTTTGCATGTGTTTTGCTTTATAAGGGCAGTGCTGCTGTCATATGGTGATTTCATAAACATGGTTGAGTAAACAAAACACCCAGTGAGGAACACCCAACCTACCAGCTGTAGCAGCAGAGTATGAACTGGGCAGAGTCAAGCTGACATGGCTGTTCCAGTTGAACCTGAGCGTCAAACCAAAATATGTTGTCACAGTGCCAAAGTAGCCCTGCTGGAACAAGGACAGCTTGCCGTCTTCCATGGAGTAAGGCAGGTTCACTGACTGACTGTTTACCTGGGAGGGAGGGGGGGGTAAACAGTTAGACTTTTACTTTACTTTTACAAAAAAGCTTTAGCCCAGCTAATGTGATGTCACAAAGTGCTGCCCCATTGCTATGTAGTTTCATTGAAAAGACCCAAACCAACAATGTGTTAGTCCATCTCTCAATACATTTTGACTTCCCTACCCTGTCCATAGCTCTCAGTCCCAAGCCCATTGGTTCCTTCTGAGGAAGTAAATCTTAAAAACATCTACAACCACCTTTTTTATTTTTTAAGAAACATTTCAGATGGAAATAGTGCATTTGTTGGGGACTATTTCCAGTGGTGGATGAATATACATTTGGTGCTCTAGTGAGTATTTGGGGCAGCAGGACGGTATGTGTGGGATTGAGTCCAAATAAACTACAGTGTGTGTGTTCATGGTGATGAAGGAACAACAGTGTGGCTCACTGATGTGTTTTAATAGTTTATGGACAACAATGGAGCTCTATGGCACAGAGGAAGAAGATATATCAGGCTTTGGATACAGGCAAAAGGGGGATGGCTGTAGTTGTGCAGGTCTTCTATTAAACGCATGGTTGGTGGTTTGATTATGGGATTCTCCTGCCCACTGGTCCTAATGTCCTTGAGCAAGAACCTGACTCCCAAATATCTCCCTGTGGTTAGGCCAGTGCCTTGCAGGGCAGCTCTGACACAGTTTGTGTGTTTGTACTGTGTGTGTAGGTAAAACATTTGTTGTTTTTATAATATGTACTGTACATTGCAGAAATGTATTCGTTCCTGATGAAGAACATGAAAATTACATGACTTTTTGATGGGTTCTTCTTACACTGCCCATTACAACTTGCGCGAACACACAACCTAATGCAGGCAGGCACCTCATTACCACTCCACAGTGGTCTTGCTGTTAGCTCAGTGTTGAAATGTGAGATTTGGCCAAACCTTTAATTAATTTCAAATGTGACATCAACACACACACAACCACACTATCTATTACATAAAGTAAAATATATTTTTCAATGTAAATGCAATTGAAGGACAAAAGCAGTGGTCTACTGTAACTACAGAGTGATACATAGAGATTTTGTGAGGAGGACTAGAGGAAAATACTGTAGTAGGCAGACTGATCTTACCAGTATGCGGCCCGGGTTTGCGCGACTCATGCTGACAGTGTTACCAAATACCGTAAGAGAGACGGACTTGATGTAGGACACAGCCTTGTTACGCCCTCTGTTCTCATTTTGGACCAGCACTTGGAACGGTACCAGGTCCTGGTCTGATCCCTTGCTGAGCTGAGACAGGATATAGGTACAAGTGCCCTGGAAATCAAACCGCCGATTGTCAAAGCTTTGGTAGTGGGGGTCTCCAGTGCCCTGGCATGTTGCATAGGATGCTGGGTAGCAGTCCCTCACTCCCCCCTTCAAGGTACAGTACTCATTCTTCCTACAGGTAACTGATGTGCACTTAAGCAGGACGAGAGAAAAGAATAGAACAGAATATCAGATCAGAGTGAATGAGATGAAAACAAGAACAGCACAAGATAAAAAATACTGCTCAATAAACACTTGTTAATGGCAGCATGTGTCTAAATTGCTTTTCATCTTTATATTCTATATTTATATATAGGGGCCTAAGGTCCTTTTTGCCTCTTTCCGTAACGCAAACAATAACCACATAACTAACATATTTATAAGAACAGAACAGAACAAAAAAGCAAGTAGAAAACAACACACGTGCTGTACAGAGGCAACATACAGCCAGTATAAAAGTTTGCTCAAAGAACTGTCACCTTGGGCTTTTCCTGCTTTCTATAGCAGCCCTTTCCGTGTGCTTGCTAGATTTATCCACAGCACCCACTGAATGAGAGCAATGGCAACTCCCGCACAGATAAGAGTGCAACATGCGAGAGTATGTGCACAATAACTGCTGTGGACAGAATGAGCACACTCACAAAGGTGATGGCATCTTCACACGGAGCATGCTGAGAGCTTAAATATGGTACACACACACACACACACACACCAACCTTGGCTTTCCCATTAAGGCATTGACACCTGGTGGTGCAGGTGTTATCACCCCAGAAAGTGGTGGCTGATGGGTAATATTTGCCCTGATACTGACATCCACAGCTAGACTTAGGAACACATCTGAAACACACACACATACAATTATTAAATGTACAGTACATCCTATGCATGAAACAGACAGCCAAGACTGTGTCCTTGTCTTTCATGGTTTAGCCAGTTAATTTGTTAGTTCTGCTAATCAGCACATCCTTTTCCTGTTGATGATACAGAGGGCTGAGCTCTGACAGTAACTTCAGCCACTGCCTGTGACCACAGTGCGACTGTGTGTGGTGGCTGCTGTGCTATGGTCATGATATGGTCAGCTGTAGATCACTATCATTGCAGCTAATGCTAACATAACTAGTGGAGGGTAGTAACCCTTCTCTACACTGTGTTATGACTGGCTGCTGCTCTGGCTGAGACTGTGACAGGCTATGGCTGTAACTGTGGTTTTTGGGCATTGCTATTGCAGAAATAATGGCTGTGGTTGCAGCTCTGGTTATGGCTTTGACTGTTATGATTACCTTTTTCATGGGTGAAACACCTACATGCGGGGGGTTGTGCATGTGTATGGTTGTGTTGGAGTTGTGCTAAAGCTACTCCTCTGGTGTATGATACCATATCTGTCGCATCTGATTAAAGTGCTGCACTTCAAATGCTGGCTGGAGTGTCTGGCTTTACAACACCTTCTTGACTTACTGTAATGTTGTAAAGAGTATCCACAGCTACAGGCACAGCCACAGCACTAGCCATAGAAACAGCCACAATAACCTTAGCCATAGCCACAATCACAGCCCCAGCCATCACTGCAGCCATAGCTAGCTATGGCCAGTGCTAGCTACTCTTGGAGTTTGAATATCATGTTGGTGCACATTTTAGCCCATTTACCACAAATCAGATGTACTTCACAGTATTGCTGGACTTTATAGCGTTTAGCTCTTTGCATGCATTTTTCCTACTTTTCAGGTAGTAACTGCTTTCACTTAATGTCTTAATGTCAGTTCTCTATGAAAACCAACTGACTTAAAACATGTTTTTTCAAATGGTCAAATAATATCTCATCAATTCTTTCCAAATCTGTAACGAAGGGGCTTCTTTTTTTTTCCAGTGGAAAACATAATCTGCCATCCTGTATGATATCTTATCTTTTCAGCATACTGAAAAATACACAACTCAGCTGAGAACTGAACTTTTGTTTTACAAGTATACTAAAATAATAAAATAAGTAATAATAAAATAAGTAAACTTTGTACAAAGCCAGAAGAAATGCATAAGGGAGTCTTGAGAGTCACACTTCACACACTGATCAGAGGAATCTGGATAAAACTTGAATTTTAGTGAATTTTATCTCTAGTGTAGTATATTCTTTTCATCAATTTGTATTTTATTAACTGTAAATTTTCATTTGCAGTAATGCTGTTAGTGAGATATAAGCATTTCTTCCATTTTGTGTTGGCATTTTTAAAATGGAGGTCTTTATTCCATTTATCATAGAACTTTTGCAATGAATAGTGTTTAGATTGTTCCTTCAGCAGCAGGTCATATATTCTGCCAATTAATTGTTTATTCTTTCCTTCTTTAAACAGAACATCCTCAAAGGGTCCTGGCGCCACATCATAGCATAGATCAAAACTTCAGTAATCCAGTTTTTTAGTTGTAAATATCTAAAAAAAATCTTGATTTGTCTATGTGAATTTATTCTGAAGTTCTGTAAATGACTGAACCTTATTATGTATAATTACATCTGATAGTTGTTTAATTCCCCTTTTACTCCAAGTACCTCAGTTAAGCTCCACACCTTGGAGTTTTATTGATGGATTAATTTTTGTATTCCCAGGGATACTAAATTGAATTCCTAATATTTTTTTAATTTTGTTCCATGATTTTAATGTGCTATTTATAACAAAGTTGAATACTTTTATCTTGTGTTTTGTAAACAGAGATGTAAATAGGTTATGAGGCTTTAATTGTTTACTTTCAATATTTATCCAGGGTTCTTCTGCTGTGTTATTGATTATACAATCTATATAAAACAAATGTGAGGCATAATAATACAGTTCTAGATTTGGAAATTTAAGACCTCCTTCTGCTCTTGCGTTTTGAAGAAGACTTCTACTCAACCGATGTGCTTTATTTGACCAGACGAAGGAGGTGAGTAAAGCATTTAGTCTCGTAAAAAATTGTTTTGAAGGGATTAAAGGTATAGTTTGGAAAATAAAGAGAAATTTAGGTAGCCATATCATTTTAAACAAATGTATCCTTCCAATTACATTTATGGGTAGGTCTGACCGTTTAATACTACTTTTCAGTTCATTAATTAGCGAAAGAAAGTTATCTTTGTATAATTGTGTTTTTTTCTGAACTTATAATTCATCCAAGTATCTTATCTTTTTTTTCCATTGAAAAGTCTTCTCGAATGCTACAAGAACCTTTATTAATTTGCATCAATTCAGTTTTTTCAATGTTCATCTTATAACAATCAAACTGGCTTACACAAAATAGAATTATAGGTTATAGAATTATAACCTGATATTTTGGAGAAATCCTCTACAATCTCCATTGCCTTTGGAAGAGATGTTTTAGTATTAGTTAAATATAACATCAAATCATCAGCAAATAAACTCCTCTGTCTGTCTAATTTTCTGGGCCAAAGGTTCGATTGCCAGTGCAAATAAGGAAGGAGATAATGGGCAACCTTGTCTAGTGCCTCTTTTTAATCTATCTCAGATAATGTTCCATTAGTATAAACCTGTGCTGTTGGTGACTTATAAATTGTCTTTATCATGGTAGTTATTTCTTCAAACATTTCTAATACTTTAAAAAAGGTAGGGCCCATTCCAATTGGTCGAAAGCTTTTTCAGCATCAACCGCCATCAGTGTCAAGTCTAATTTTTTCTTCCTGGTATATTGTATTAACGATACATAACGATGTAATTTCGGTTTTCAGACTTCTATTTTGTGTAAGCCAGTTTGATTGTAGTGAATTATATCTGGGAGTATCTTGGCTATTCGATTATTTAGGACTTTGGTAATAATTTTATCGTCACAATTAATTAAACTTATAGGTCGATACTCAGATGGGGTATTACCTTCTCGTCCTGGTTTTGCTTGATTCCTCCATGCATTATTAATTACACTCAAATGTAATGAGTGAATGTGTGTCCAAAATATAGAATATAATTCTATTGGTAATCCATCCATACCTGGCGCCTTTTTTGGATGAACACTATCAACTGCACTTTTAACTTCTAATATTGTTATTTCCTTTCTTAGGTCCTCTTTTTGCTCAGCAGATAGACATTTAAACTTGACCGATTTTAGAAATGGCATTGGGTCAAAATTCTTTGTTATCATATCAGATCTATATAAATTTGTGTAATATGTTGCAAACTTTTGGTTAATTATTTCATTATCTGTTATTGGCGTGTTGGAAACTATGTCCTTCAGTGCTATGGTGTGCCTTTTTACTACTATTTTGACTAAAGTGCTCAGTTTACCTGTTTTGTTTGCTGATATATAAGATATTTTATTCAAATTATGTTTAATATCTTGAATGTTTTTAAGTAAAAGATTGTCATGTTCTAATTTCAATTTTTGCAATCTTTCTAAGTAGTCCTTGGCATTAGTCAGTTTATTAATAATTCAAAGGCTATTCATTGATTTTTCTACTATGTCAATCTCTTTATCTAGCTCTTGCTTCTTTTTAACTGAAAATGATATCATTATCCCTCTTATATATGCCTTAAATGCATCCCATATACCATCTATTGGAGGTCTATCAGTTGATTTTCAAAATTTGTGCTTATAAATATCTCTATATGCTTTTCAATGTATTTAAGAAATTCTGTATTGTTTAGATATTTTTGGATTCATTCTCCAGATTTTATGAGAAAATGTATTTATTGAAGGTGCCATTGCACATGTAACTGCAGCGTGATCTGATATTACTATATCATGAATTTTTGTTAATATTACATTGCCCAGCCCTTTACTTGATATGAAAATGTAGCCTATTCGGCTATATGTTTTTTTAGCATGTGAATAGTATGTGTAGTCTATACTTTTGGGGTGCGTTACCCTCCATATATCTTGTAATTCATTTGTTGAAAAAAAATCTAATAGTCGTGTTGACTCCTGTTGGAGTCATATCAAGTAATTTCTAAATTTTCTGAATTAGGAATGCCACATCAGACGAAGGTGGGACATAAATATTAATTAATGTAGATTTTATAATCAAGAATCTACCCTCCAAATCTGCATATTGTGAAATTAGATTAAAGGAAATATTCTTAATAATAAGTATTCCAACTCCTCTGCTACTGGATGTGAAGGTAGACTCAAACGCCTCTCCCACCCACTGTCTCTTAAGATATTGTATTTCCCCAGGTTTGAAATGAAGCTCTTGAAGAACGACAATGTCTGAGGACATTTTTCTTAAACTGACCTAGAACTTTATGTTTTTTAGCACCTTCTTTTAGTACATTAATATTCCAGGTACAGATGGTAAATTTATTTTGTTCAGTTTCTATATTCTTATTTAGTACCATCTCTCACTTTAATCTTACTTATTATAAGACACATAGCTGCTTCATAGTCAGGGCAAACCCCAGTAGAGATCCAGGACATAGAACAGAACCCATTATAACATAGACAATAAAACACAAATAAACAAACAAACAAAAAAAAAAACATACATATACCCTTGATAACTCCTTATTTGACCACTTTTATTTATTATTTTTAAATATTTAGAAGTTATGTTTTGGATTACGTCAAGATCACAAACAGCCTGTTTCTCTTGGGGAAGGCTGTTTTGATCTGTGATCATGGGACACAATGAAACATAAAACTATTCAAACCAATGGCCTGTCTTGGTATGAATATGGGATAGCATAACATAAACCTGGCAAAATTTTGCTTTCATGCATAAATATAAATATTTAATTTCTGAAGGCTGTTTGGCTGGACTTTTATCCATAGAGCCTCTGTTCTAAGAACCAGCTTAATATTCTCATATTAGTAGTAGTAGCATCATTGCTATGTTACCTGTCTCCACTAAGCACCAGTCCTTTATTACACTGGCATCCCTCCACACAGGGGGCTTTACATTGCTCTTCACTGTCTGGGGACACGCAGGAGGCGGGGCAGGCTGAACCACATGCCTCATAGTGGCTACCTGTTGGACAGGAAAGGACTGGGGAGGAGAGAGTAATTATATTTATTCAACAGATCAGTTTTATCAGTGACATTAATTGGTTAATTATGGTTTTAATTTCCACAGGTAACAGATAAAAAAAGTGAATATATATGTTCACAGTGTGAACTACTTGTAATAAGTCTTTTCAACACATAGACAGCGGGATGGCTGGAGGTGTTGGGAAAAATACATTTCATTGTTACACAAAGTTCTTTAGATGAACACTTAAGATTTAGCCTCTGGGGGCAACGGCCAATGTTTCGGGGCTTCAGGTGTAGCCAGCCAGTAGATAACGGACTACAGCTACTAACGGAAACCAGAATGCTTCCGATACCAAAATCTTGTCCCATGTCTGCAGATTCTGCATTCATATGCCGATATCTGTTTATAGAGATTAGTCAGAACTGAATACATAAAAAACTGAAAAAGCAAATGATCAGAGCTAGCAACATTTTCTACACAGATACAATGAGAGAGAACTTAGGTTAGGGATTGCCCGTAGGATTCTTGGTAGATAATAATAACTTTACTGTATAGGTATCATTATTTTCAGATGATAGGATAAGTAAGTCTCATCAGATTTCTGTCAACAGCTGGAGGTAAATATTGTTTGTCTGGAGGCGAGGCTGATGATTCTTGAAAAAAATTGAAATTGATCACTTCTGTTTACCTGTAATGACATTTATGATATCAGTAGCTGAGATGACTGGTAGAGGGTCAACCAACACAGCTCATACTTAATCTCTTCTTGTCATTTACTACTGGATTTGCCCTGGCTTTTGCTGTAGCTTTCTGCCACCATATATCACCAGACCACACAGCTGTGAAACTAGAGGCACTTCAGTTTTGTTTGTGCATGGTTTCTGATAAGCTACAGTGCTAGCAGTTGTGACAGTGCTCAAAGGAATAATATTTTAATGACTTACAACACTTGGCAGCATTTCTCCACTCAGGGCTGACTTTCACTTCTTCTGACAAACAGGCATCATCATAACTCTTCAGGTTATCACACAGAACCTGTCTTGCGCCTGGACAAACACACAGACACATTAACACATTATTATTTACAGGCACTGTTAAGATTGCAACATAGATCCTGACATCCTGAGACATCATAGAAATATGTTAATAATAATAAGCCTGGACCCCCTTGTGGACCCCCTAAAATGCAGTGGGGTTTTCTCTCAAGAACCAAGTCAAGACAAGACTCCCTCAATATACAAAATGTATTGTCCATGTCTTCCCCAGTTTTCAGAGTTTTCTCAAATGGTTGGTAAATGTTTAAAACGTGGATAAAACGTGTTAGTGAGAGTTAGGTGTTGGTTTTGAGGCTAGCTGTTTCCCCCTGCTTCCAGTCTTTATGCTAGGCTAAGCTAATTGACCACTGGCTCTAGCACCATAGTTAACGCATAGACTTGAAAATGGTATTGATCTTCTCATTCCACTCGCAAAAAGCAAATAAGCAAATTTCACAAGATGTACTACTATTTCTTTAAGGCTGAAAGCTGCAGAAAAATGATCCCATTTAAAATGTAAACTGTAAAGTAAGTGATAGAGCAACATCTGCTTGCATGAAAAAAGAAGGACAACAGACAGTTATAGTGAGCACCAAGGATGCACAAAAGAAGAATGGTGTATTTATGTTTCAATTAGTGGGCATGTGGTGCCTCACCACAACAGCAGCTGGATCTTTACATGTAACTGTTGCAATGTGAAGTTATGAGGTGAATTCCATGTAGTGAAATAATGCACCCAAATTGTGAACATCTTCAATTATGGGCTTACCTTTATTGACACAGACATCGTAGACACAGTCATCCAGGTACATAGTGGGGTCAACCTTTTTGTGGCAGGCTGAAAATGGCCCATCTGCATTTGTCAGAATCCCACAGAATCTGGGTTGGCGGAAGTGGGCCTGTTGCTGGGGTGAACACGCGGGACAGCGACCAGCACAGTTATCATGACAGAACAGATCGGAATCATTCACCTTCCACTGCTGGATCATGTTCAGCACAGCTGAGAGACTGGAGCCTGCAAGGGACAAAAAACAAACTTTTAATGATTCAAAATCCCAAAATTTGGACTTCCAAGTGAGTGAGCAATTTTTTACATGGCATTCAGCCGAGCTCAGAACTTTGGAAAAATGACTGATATACCATAATGTTTTTCAAGGTATTCACTGTAAGGCCTTTTAATATATTGACTTGAAATTGGGAGTCATGATGTCATGAGAAGTCTTGAAAAGAGCAGACTACATCTAGCTTGTCAAAATACGTAGCTCACCCACGCTAGCCGTGCCCATGCACCTGACGACTGCGAGTGGAATTCTCAATGACCAGAAAGTGAGGCTGCGTCAAATGCAAAAAACTATCCATGTCCCCGATAAGTTGGTGCTATAATAAAGGCGAACTCATTTCGGTTTATAACTTGGCACCTGTACATTGCATATTCAACTGCTTCATATCTACACGTTTGGTACATTGACCTGCGTCATGTGGTAATGGTCACGCCCATTTTATCCTTTCACTCTGGTTTTTCAGTTCAGAAATACCAGACTGGTGTCAAAAGATTCTTTGGAATGAATTAAGAAATTGATACTGTGCAGATTTATAATTGTGTGTTTTGGTTGCTAGCTACAGGACTTTGATCTTTGTTTGAACAGAGTCATTTCTGGAAATACAGTATATTTCCCAAAAGGTTTCTTCAACTGACACCAAACTGGGTATACAAACCCCCAGGAGAGTGTGTGGACAGGTTTTTGAGTAGATTAAATAAGCAAGCAGCTAAATGTGAGTTTGACAAGGACAACTTTCTGTTTAAAAGCCATCTGAAAGATTGCATACACCACAGAAACAGTCATGATGTGCTATATTAACTCAAACTGAATGAAACAGTTTGAACCAGCAGCAGTCTAAACCTGCTAGTGAACTGATGACAGCCAGAAGCAGTGCCAAATGTCACAGTGGTATGAATGGTGATGCAATCGCTTACTTGTTACATACTGAAGAACATTTGAACGCTGTTGCCATATCTAAGTGAATGAATGACATTTCCACCTCTATTGGATATTGGAAGTTACATTTTGGCCACATTGGAGAACTTGTTCCACCCAACTATCTCTCCTCTTATTACCCTTTTATATCCCCTTCTCACCTGTTGGTTCAGGCAGGTCATCTCTCCTGTCTCCATTGTAGTTTCCACAGAGGCCTCCTAGGTTTTGATAGTAGGAGGATGGCACTGTGATGTACAGCCTCATGTTCCAGTCATACTTTACAGTCAGGCCAAAGTCAGTACTGAGGGAAGCATAGGCTCCACTTTGCATTACAGAGACCTTGCCGCCCAACAAACAGACAGGCAAGTACTGAAGTTCTCCATTCACCTATAGGGAAAAACAGAACAATAATTAGAACAAACTGTATGTCGGTAACATTGCATATGAACAATAGTGAAAACTGTGAATGAATTGCAATACAAGGTTAGCTTGTGAGAAAGTTGTGTGAAAAGCAAAGAGAACTGTGTGAAGAGAACCTGAAGTCAAGGCATTCAGGCAGAGCAGTGAAGCTGCGCTAGCATTAGCTACTTGGCATCAGCTGCTTCATTCATGCTTCACCAGCTGCTTGGCTACTAGCTGACTAGTATGTCCAATCATACTCATTCTGGTGTATAGCATGGCCATTATAACTTGTCAGTCCTCACTATTACTCTGCAATATGTTCATGCCAACGTGGTCCGCTGCCCCAATTCCCTCCACCACACCAACCTCCCCCTTATGTACTAAGGGTTTGGTATTGCTGGCTATTAAGATTGAATGTTTTTGTACGTTTATTAAGAGCAGATTAGTTCCTGCTCAAATAATTTGAGTCTCAGACTGAAATACATTTGAAGTTGTGATTACTTCATCACTCTATTCGCAAACTTTCTTTCTTTTTAAAAACATAAATCTAAAATACACTTTACTCTTATGAATGCAATTTACACAAGGAAATCTCCAAATTATGGTTGTTGAGCAACGTTTACATCTTTATCTTAATTACATCAATCTTAACCTGGAATTATCTCATCCCCTGGAAAGGGCATCGGCTACCACATTTTTCTTGCCTGATGTGCTTAACCTCAATGTTATACGGCTGCAACACCAGGCTCCACCTGAACACTCGAGCATTGGCATGCTGGAACTTGGCCAGGAAAGCTAACGGATTGTAGTCTGAATAAACCACTACCCTGTCACCACTGGCGAAATAAATCTCAAAATGCTTCACGGCCAACACCAACACTATAATAATAGATAATAGAACTATAATATAGGAATTAGGAAGTAAGTTGTGTTTTTGAGGGATCTTTAAATGTGTTTCTCAAAATCTGACTATATCCAAGTTACGTTGCATGAATATTCATGAAGGGTAATGTAATATCATTTGAGGGAGGATTGCTTGCTACAAGTCCTTATATAGTTACTGTTACTCTCATAATGATTGTTTTTATATTTGAACATTTAGCATTGATTATTCCGTTCACTGCTTGTTAGAGTAGATGACAGCAGATTAGGGAATCTGTTACCTGTACTTGTCTTCTGTGTCCGCCGATGATGATCGTCTGCTTGTGAACACTGACGGTTACAGTCCTCACAAATGAAACTTGACGGTTACCTCGGTGGTCATTCTTGGTCGTCACAGTGAAAGGCAGAAGGTTGGACTCCATCTTTGCAACTGTTGCCATAATGTAAGTGCAGGAACCCTGAAAGACATCCATCATAAACATTTCTGGCACCTCATCTCACAAAGCCACCAGGAACAGTGAGTTCTAATGTTAGTAACAGACCATGGCTAATCTGTCTGACAAGCAAAATAAAAGGGTCCCATTGTCCCACTATTGTGAAAAGGATTATTTTTTAACAAAACCTGATGTAGTGCTGATTAAAGACAATATGCACTGTGCAATAACATCGATCTTGAAGGTTCTTTGAAGGTTCTGTGTGAAAAGGCTTTAATACAATAAGTCACAATCCTGGTCAGACTGTACAATATAAATTATGAGGCATGTCATATTGGGTAATGAATGTGTGGTGAATCGCTACAATATAATGTTGTGGTTTGGTGTGCATTTGTCTAATCAAAAATGGCACTTACCACAGATACAATTACACATTGATGTTTGTGTTGGCTTTGGCCATTCTATTGTGCATTATTTCATGCTGTATTACAGCTGGTTCATTTGTAAATGTGGGCTGTAGCAGCACTCACATTGGAAGAATTCAGTCCTAAGCAGTCAATTTTGGTCGTCAATGTCCTAAATCAGCCATCGGTGGATGTGCCTCTGAGTGAGGTCTAGGACCAATTTGAATTGATGACCAAAGATTTTACAATGTTTCTCTCATGATTGTCAGCTTTCGTCTGGGACAGCCAAAGTTGCACACTGTATAAGAGCCCGTCTTAAATCACATACAGTGATGACACAGCTGCCAGTGTTCATGTTGAACTGGTAGTCATTTTATACCCAAATCTTTTTTCTATTTTCTGTAAATGTATTTACTAAATGGTCAGAAGCAAGTACTGAAGTCACAGGCTCTGATTGTGATCAACAACCCAACTAAAGGACTCACAGAAACTGCTTCCTTATCTAAACTTTTCTATCGGCTTTGCTCCATATTAGTTCTAAGAACAGTTGGAGTAGGTACTCTCCCAGCACAAGAGGAACTTTGAGTGATGTAAATGTATGGTGATTGGTCGAACCAGAAGCACCGACAACCGCCATTTTTAAAAACCTGTGTAAAACATTAGCTGTGTAAACAACAGCTTGTAACGGTAGCCTTAAAAAATGGAACAAAACACGGACAAATGGACTGACAGTAGCTGTTGCTGTATGTCGTGCAGAAGTGACATTGCCATACCAACCGTCATCCAGCTTACGTCACTTCAGCATTCTTATTGGCAGTGCGAACGCAAACAGTTCTGTTTCAGTGGGCAGTTTCTCTCAGGGAGTCCCCAGAACTGTTTGGTCTGAACACACCTATTGTCTCTATCAGCTCAGAGTATATATCATCATAATAAATGACAAGTTAGCAGCCTAATTCAGTTGTGCTTTTGTTTGCTCATTAAGGAGCAAAACACCTGCTCCAACAGCAGTGACAAAGATGGCTGCACATTTTATTAGGATATTCCTCGTAGAAGCTCACTTCATGAGAGTTGGTACAAGGATGTCTCTGTTCAGTATGTCCCTCTAATGTAACAAGAGTATAATAGAGACAGATATATCTATGGTGAATGGCTGGTGATGACTGCTGGCCCAACCCTACCTGGAAGTCATAGTGTCGGCCATCAAATGTGAAGTAGTGGGGGTCCCCCATCACACGGCAGGTTGCTGTGGAAACATGGACGCATGCTCCATTCACACAATGTTCCTTTACTCGACATTTCACCTCTTCACAGGGATCCGTGGGTGGTGCAGGGGGAGGGGCACCTACAGGAAATACAAACACACCCGGCACATACATACACACACACAGCTCCACTACATTACTTTAGTTGTCACATATGTCACATATGCACCATACCTCATAAATTTTCTCTCATCACTTTCAGCCAGGGGTATCTCTTCAGTTCAATTGAAAAAAATCTGCATTGTTGGCTATACATATAGAAATATTGTAACTGAATAAATCCTTCATCATTTCATGTATGTGTGTGTGTACCTTCAGAACAAATTCCAGCAATGCCATATGCATGGCGGTATTTCCCACCGTAGACATAGACAGTCATATGGGCATCACTTTTCACTGTCACATGACTCTGCTGTTTCCCCACTACCACATTAGACCACACCCAGCGCTTATCTGACAGGAAGTTACTCCACTTAGGTGAGAGGCACTGTCCATTCAGGCACACTTTCACACTGTCTGCCCCCTCCCTCTCAGACAGAATAGCAACAGTACTTTGAAGACCGCCGACTGTCTCCACTGCCCAATCAGTGGCAAGCTTGCAGTTAGGAGTCAGTGTTATTAGAAAAGGGTCATCTGGTTTATTGTTGCTAAGAAGCAGCACCATCACTTTCTTGTCGCTCTTGACAATCAGTGGATGTCTGAAGGTCAATTTTTGCAAGGTGACGTCCCCAGCTGTTCTTATCTTCCTGTTGGTGTAAGTGTAATGTATTCACATGGTTAGATAAGTGTGGTTCAAGTATAGATAAACTGAGGATAGTTTCATTAACAGTAAATCATTTTATGTAAATATAACATATTGGCATGCCTCTTGTAAAATAGGCAGTACAAGAAACTTACGTTGTAAAAAAATCCCAAATGCACAGTGGCCACTAAGGACAAAACAAAAGATATACAAACTGTAAAAGACATAAAAAGTGAAAACACAGACATTCAGAGAAATTAAAAATGTTCCTATGCCAGAAAGGCCGGATTACATTTTCTAGGAACATTTTGTTAATTGACGTAGCATGTAGCAATAATTGTTGATACTGCTGATACTCAATGTATCAGCAAAATGTTCACTGACAACTTTTTTGTTTTCCACCAAAATACCCAATCTTGCAATACAATATCTACTGTATGTTTTAATATTTGTTGCATTCCTCTTATTGTTTGTGTTTTCACCTTTGTATGTGATCAACAATTTGTAGCATTTTTTGGAGCTGGAGCGCATTCCCTTAATGTTTGTGCTTTTGCTTTTGTATGTGTTTCGTCAGGGGCCACAAACAAATATTTTCCACACATTTAAAATATGACTGAATATAAGCAAATAGATGATCTATTTCATTATGTTTTTCAATATATTTTGGAAGAAAACTAAGACAGCTCAATGCACCACAACTTAAAGAGGTACTGTACACTTAAATGTGTTTTCTGAGCCGTCAACTAAATGATATGACTGTACTGTCATGAAACACATCAGTGCTGGTGTTAATATTGACATTTCTTACCAAATTTATAAAAATGTACTGTTTTAAATCAGCCCTGAACCTGCAAGGCCAATGCTGACATAGAGTCAACCAGTTGGGACCTATCTACGTCATGCAATTTACGTAAAAATATACTCTAATCAGTGTCAGTCAGTCCCCCCATGTCCCCTGACCCACACACTACGTAGGCATGAGGCCACACCTCCTACAGGTGTTGTTCCTTCACTCGGTGCAGTTTTAAAAATTGCTTGGAGGGAGGGTTCTAGCCGAACTTGAGGGTGGAGTTACACAAACAGACAGACAGATAAAACAAGTGAATGAAGAAAAAAATATTCACCATTTTAACACATAAACACCATTTAGAAACATGCTACAATGCAGAAAAATATAGAAACACTAAGTCCAACAGAAAACAACAGAAGTGTCAGAGGTACTCTAATACGTCGACTACTTGTCAATGACGTGAAATTGCGAAATTAGCAAATGATGTTTATTTTAGTGATAACGTTCTGATTGTGTGCTTCCGATAGCACAGGAGATACAGCATTGGCTAATATACCTAGCATTACGCCTTTACTAATTACAAGCCATGTGCATCAAATTTTAGTGTCACCTTGGAAATTTGCAACATTTCTATATTTGCTGGCGTTTTCAGTATTTGCAGGACATTTCTTTATGTTCCTCCTGTGCTGTGAAATTGGTGAAGATGTTTTCTTCATTTGCTTGTGTTGTTTGTGTTTTCTTAAGTTACACTGTGTTGAGCTCTCTTTGCCCGTTAAAAAACGGTTTCTGGCACGTCTTATAGATATAGAGTTAACTGATATATTCCAACTTATATATTGCATGCTATTTTTCAGCATACACAATGTTATTAGATGTTAGATGGATAGATGGATGTGTATGTGACTTTGTGTTCATTTGGATAGATAGGTAGACAGACAGGCAGACAAAAAGACAGACCATGATAACCTTGTCTATAGCTTTAACAGTATATTATAATGAATGAAAATTTAACTCAACTGTTTGCTTGAGTGTAGGCCTTTGTGCAGTGTCACCTCAGTGTTGTCTTCAGCAGCTACTATCACGGCCCAGTTTGTGGCCTTACTGCCTGTTGTAGGTACCATGTACTCTTTACCCAGGCTTGCCACAGCGGGGAGCTGTTCATACACATGCTCACACTTGAAACCCAACGACAGACACTGGTGGCCTGCTAAAACAGCTACGGGCTGCTGGGATTGAATCCGTGTGCCTGTCAAAGTTTTATGACTTCGTACAAGGTAGGATGCATAGGGTGCCAGGGTAATGGTCACTGCCTTCCCACACCGCCACCTAGACCCACCTCTTAGCGGCACATCACCACCAGGTAAGATGGTGATCTGGTTGTGGCTATTGTCATTAACGATAGCCAGTAGCCTGTCCATGCAGCTCATGCCTCCTGATGGCGTGAACACAAAGTAGTCAGTACCTAGCTCTCCTGTTGGGGAAACCACCGTGCCATCTCCTGTGGCGTGGCGACGGTTGAAAGAGACCACAGAGATTTCAGCACTAGATGAGATTCGAACCGCTGAGTTTGCAGTAACAAATTGCTGCTGCAGCTCGGATCCACATGGCAGAGAAACCCAGCGGCTTTCACCTGCAGAGAGGGTCAGCCTCCTGGAGAAATCCACTGAAGCCACCTGCAGATCAACATGTCTGGATTTGTTAAACATTCATAAGATACATTAAAACAGACTAGATGTTGTCTTTCTTGGAAATGCCAAATGAGCCTAATGCTAACTGTTCTGTCCTCTGATTTAAGTTAGTAAAAGACTGTTAACGTACATTGCAAAATATATTATCCAGATAGACAAACCATATCACGTTGGTTTGTACTGAACTCATGATAGACGTTTATTTTTATAGGTCGACCTTTATTTTCATACGTTGCAAGAGATTTAAGAGTTTTCAAATGAAAACGATCTCAAACTGAAACGGGATGAGCAGCGTTTTAAAAGGTCTCTGTTTTAGGGGTTATAAAACGCTGGAGTAGTGTTTTATAACCCCTAAACGTAAAAGGTGTAAATGTAGCAAAAGTTTTGTATTTTAAAACAAAAATGTAGTAGTGTGGATGTAGCCTAATACAACTGTTATGCCCTTCAGTAGGGGAGAGCAGGGCATCTTGTCACACGGGTAAGTTGTCACACTGGTTATATCTCCAACACCAGAGGGCGCTATCTAAAAAATCTAACAGTGCAGTGCAACTCACTGCTCATTTTGCTCTTGACATGCAGTACATGTCACTGTAATCAGAGGTGAGAACAATTTTCATATTTTTCAACCATAAAAGTAAAAAAACTAAATTGCACTATTGATGTAATAAAAGTTTGATACGTAAGTGTGTTCAATTAAATTATTTGTGCACAGAATAGAGGAGAGAAAAGGTGTATTTTGATACCTAAACCAAAGTCCTATACTAAAGCTAGGTTGTGGTATAGCTGGCAATAGCACACATGTCACTCTGGGGCAAGTTGTCTTCAGCAGTGCATAAAAAGCCTTTAATTAGAAAACAAATTATAATGATAAAATATATTTTTGTAGGAATATGCAAACAGAAGGAAGACAATGAAGAAGGAAGGAAGGACAAAGGGATGCCTGTTAAAATGGTTAGAAATTAGAAATGAAAGACCGACAATGGCAGCACACCACCTGACATAATGCTAAGGGCAATGAGGCAGGTAAAACTGGGAAATAAATCTATAAGGACTTTTGCATTATCTACCTAATTTACTTAAAAATATGATTCCCACCTGTATGTGAACGTTGGCTTCAGAGCCCTGAGCAGTCAGAACCACATGGAGTTTGTGGTCTTTTCCAGCAGTACGCTGGTAGTTAGGAAGAAATGTGGTGATAAACTCCTTTCCTGTAGAACAACCATGACATACTGGAGAAGAGAAGAGAAGATAAGAGATTTTACAAAATAAAATGCCCCATGACAAAAGAATTTTGTGTAAGTACTCACTAAGTACAGTTATACCTGCCAAGAGTGCAGCAGCCAAACACATCATGAGAGGCTTCATTTCCATAGCTGATAGAGAGAAAGAGACATACACAATGGTAAAAATTCATTTGAAACAATATACAGTATATGTTAAATAATGAATCAAAGGGCAAACATGCTTTAGAAGCATTTCATGCTAGAACAAATATCACATTGATGCTAGCGTGAAAGCTAGCTGACCATTTTTAAGGGGAAAGCTGGTCACTGAAAGAGAAGACAAGTTAAAGAAAAAAACAAGGACAGACTGAGGAGTGTAACTCAAACCACTTGTGTAAATGTACTCAAAGTACTCATAGTAACTCTTCATCACTGGTGTGTGTGCATCTCTGTGTTATTTGCGCTCAGTTACAGTATTGTCAGAGGATTTTATTGCTTGATTTATTATTATTATCATTATTTTAAATATATGTTCATACACACACAAATACACACACAGTCAGGCACACACACCCACACACCACATACTCATTAGCCACTTTATTAGGTACAACTTGCAGTCTAATACAACTGTTCTGCGGTCAACTTTATGGTCATTTGGAGAATGGTGCTGTTGAATTGTATTTTGTCCATCACATTTATATCAATGAGGCCACACTAAACATTACAAACACCTCTCAGTAAAACGCAATACAGCAGCACAAACTACAACCTCAAAAATGACCATAATGTTGAATCTACACCTCTCCAAAACAAATCAACAAAAATGAACATTAAAGGTACTGTATGTAGCATTTTACATGTATTAATCGCTTTGTATTGCCAATGTGTGAACATCCCATACTTTCTTGGTTGCCTATAAAACTGATCTGATTTCTATGTAAAGGACTTGGGACAGATTTGCCGGGAAAATCCAAAGGATGTGACATTATGCCTGTTTCCGAGTGCCTCGCCTCTCTTCAGCTCCCCTACAGCACCAGCAGTGTGCAACACTAGCTAACGTTAGCTTAGAAATGAAGTCCGCTAATGTCAACAAACGACTAGTGTAGGTACCAGATATGCTCGGCCTGGCTGATCTGCTCGGGGTCCTGCATTAACAGATGACATAACACATTCATACAGCAGATGTGCCAGGTCGAGCATATCTGGTCCCTACACCAGCACCCACCAAAACACAGAGTCCAACGCAAAGTCCACGTAACATGCTTGCTAACGCGGATGAATTGCTGCTAATGTTACGAAGCAACCAACACCAGATCCATGCAGTTTAGAGTTATAAGATAATGACAGCTTTATCTGAAATGGGTTTCATCAAATAATAATGTGTCAAACAACTACTAATGAAGTAGCCATCCAAGGCCCTTAAGGGCAACTTTCTTTGTATTACATTCCCATGGTTTGTGGTTAGTTGGTTCATGCCCTGTTAGATTTTTAAAAGGAAGGATTTTTACATTTCCAGAGTGACTGAAGGAATTAAGAAGAGAGAAGCCAGGAGGAATTTCAGGGTGTAATAGTCAAGAACACAAATCTTGAAGAAGGTGCAACTGATTCAAGATTCAAAGATTTAAAGTTTAAGGAGAAACGCATTCAGAAGGAGTGGGGTAATGGAGAGACCTGGACAAATTAAAAGCAGGAGGCAGAAAAAATGGTAAGGTCTAATTTACACCTGAAGCCACAATCTGTTATGTTAAAAATGTAGACAAAAGGAAAGCCGCACAGCAAAATTTCATAGATCCCCACGTTCAGCAGATCTTTTAATACAGTGACTAATACTAAACAAGAACTATATTTACATTATTATTATTTTAAATGTTAGGGTTAAGTTAGTTACCGTTGTAAACACAGCAGTAAAATTGGCAGATTGCATCAGTTATTATGAAACACAAAATGTTGATTTTTCATCTATAAAACACTGTTGACTTGATTTTGCATTGAGTTTAAGCAAATGAATTAATCATCAGTCAGACTTGTCATTCCATTATATTCTACACTGCTCTTTTATTAAGACCATAAAGACAGTATGTGAATCGGGAGTTGTATTTAAGATAGAGACTGATTGGACCATCTATCCATCCATAAGAACCTTGTGACCACAATAGGAGCAGCTGAGGTAAAGCAGGGTCTTTTATTCACCACGACAGCCCTGCATTCAGTCATCTCTTCACAATGGACAGAAAATGAAAGTGTATCTACTCCAACACTGAATGTATTGTTATTATTATTAAATCAGCATTTTGTCTAGTCAGAAAAGGAGAAAAAGGATATCTTTCAATGATGTTTAGAATAATTAAGATAGCTTTAAGAATCAGAGTTAACTGTCAGATTACTTGTAGATATCTTGAGCCCTGAATCGTGACATCATAAGTACAATGTCACTCAGTAAAATGTACTTGATGTGTTCTGTGTAATTACAGCTGGTCTAGCGAAACTGTTTTGAATATGTAATTAGGGGAATGTTAAATTTGTATTTTTGACTAGTCTGTAATTACAGATATAGTATTATGGCAAGTCAGAAATGAACTAGTATTAGCTGTAATCCTAGTAGAAGTAGCAGCAGTACAAGCATCATTAATAGTAGTAGCAATAGCCATACTACTAGTAGTAGACAAGAGGGGTAGCTCTAATAGTAGTGACAGTAACTCAACCATGGGTGGCTGATGACACTAATAATGTTATCAGTTATCAGCAGCTCACCACAGAACTAAACACATGCACTAAAGTTACACGATGTAAGACGATTGTTCTAAAGGGTCTGTAATATAGTGTGAGATGTTGCTGCAAGGAAGAATAAATTAATCTCATCAATCAAATTACAGTCAGCTGCGTGCCATTCCCTGACTGTTAATAAAGAAACTGCATGGCTTCTTAATCCAACAAAACAAGATAAGGACACTGAAGTAGGGGAATTCAAACAACATATACATAAATAATGAAAGAAAATCTGAATTACACTGACTATATACTGTACATGATGATACGTGATAGTGGTGATAGAGATAAGAGGAAGTACTATGTATTAATATCATTGTATTGATATAGTAAGGCCCTGCAGTGTAATTGCATAAGCTGTTATAGAATGAATGAATTAGATTGTTATTATTTTGTTGTGCACACTATGCCCACCCTGTATTGGCTTACAAGGTACCGCAAATAAATACATGCCATATCCAGAATGGCGCACATATAACTGCAATCAGTTACATTTAAACATGTTAAATTAGCCAAAATCCAATGTCATAATGTAATCCCCTGTTTTAGTTCCCAAAGCACTACAAATATCACCAGAGGCATACTGTACCTGTTGCTGAGAATGAAGGGTGCATCAGGAGAAGGCAGGATGGAGGTTCACTTATATCAGTGAGAGGGTGCGTGTCTGTGTGTGTGTGTGTGTGTGTGTGTGTGTGGGGGGCATGTGACCACAATCACATGCTGGTGTTCAGTTCTGGCTGATTGAAAAGCATATTGAATGTTGGTGTGTTTGTGTTTCTTGTGGGGTTACTGTAGGAATAACAGTGAGCATGGGAAGGTGGAGGCCTGACTGACGTGGATATTTGACAAGACAGCCACTCAGACAATCAAGTCATGCTAACCCCTCCTCCTTTCTTCTCTTCTGTGATGTTTCGTCTCTGTCATCTAATTCCACCGAGCTGAGATGATGGTTCTTCAAAATTAAGTTTTATAACTAGGTTCGGGAACAAAGACCATGCCTTGAACAAACCCATTCCCGCACAAAAGTATATAAGCACACCTTATCCATTCACTTCCCCTCTGACTCAGTTTTCACATCCCTCTCCGCCAAACCCCTTTTTTCTTTTCTCTCTCTCTCTCTCTCATGTCAATACAGGAACCACTGGGGGCTCTATCAAGACCGAATAATCTGAGAGACGGCTCCCCCACTCAGAGTTTTGATCCTCCCCGGTTGCCTTCTGCCTTCCTGCCACCAGCTGACACCAGTCCCTCATCATACTCCTCCATCCATCCGTACACGACTCTGATTCCTCCCCTCATCCCTCACCCTTCTTCCCTCCATCCCTCTACCCTGATCCTTCAACCCCCATCCCTCTACCTGTCGACCCTCATCCCTTCATCCCTCATCCCTCCGGACCCTTAGTCCATCCCTCCTACCTCATCTTTGCTCTCTTCCATCCATAATATGCAATAAACCATTCTAAAAATGGTTGTGTTAGTTAGTTGATCAGTCCATTTAGCACATCGTCCCAGATCAAGCCAGCTTGTCATGACATTTGCTTTTGTTATTTATAAACCCCAGAGGATATCCAGTGTTGTCCCCTTGTATTTCCAGCCTTTCACATGGTGATAAGGCAGTGCGTGTGTAAAGTAAGGTCCTCCTGAAATTTGTTTTTAAATTGCTACATTGTCACATGAGGGCACCCAGTTACAAATTCTACACCTTACACAGACCATAATCTCTATAAACTGATGAATGCAGAATCTGAGTGGGCTTTGGTTGCATGCAGGTCTACAGTCCGTGTGGAGAGCAAAAGAGGCAGAACGCATTGTCTGTAATGCAATCTTTGAACCCATCGGCTATCGTCTAACAACGATTAAGCTTTTTATCAATCTCGGAACCCTTGAGATCATCAGACGATAGCCGATGGGTTCCGAGATTGCTAATCGGACTGTAAACAATGACCGGCGCACAGAGGAAGTCTTAAAATTGTAAGTTGATTGGCCACCTTGCTTGAAAAATGAATTGTTATTCCAGTTGTTTTAGTTTTTTATAAGTGTCTCTTAAAGACACAAAAGTGGAAATAATAATTTCTTGGTTTATTAACCCAGTACATCTGACTCTGATGTAATGGCTCTGTTCAAAGCAGCTTTTCTACTTAATAAGAAGGCTATCTCATACCAGGCAGGGCAAAAGAAACATGGCCAACAAAATGCCAGTGCAATAAAATTGCACATGACAATTTGTGACAATGTACTGGACAACTGGAATACATGATCAAATGCATAGAGTTTCATGGATATGGTGATAAGATAAAGAGTTCATGGTAAGTTTGAATCAAGTAACAAATGCAAGTGTTTTTTTAGCTTGCAAACCTGTAATGGTTACTGACCAGTGAAGTTAGCAGCAGCAATTAGAAACTGCATTAATTCATTATGAATATGAAGTGTGGCACTAATGACTTCAGTTCCTACATGAACCTTTTATTTTGTCAGTCAAGCATTGCATGATGCATTTGTGAAAAGAGGCTGCACTTGACCTCTAATGATTGAATGAATGAATGAACCTTGTATTTCTTATGTCTGTTATTGCACGTCAATGGCCTTCTGCCTGTTACGGTTCGCCATACCAGTAGCTGAGAGAGAGGACCCAAATACAGACAGGCTTGTCGTCGAATTCCATAGGTTTATTACTTCCAAAAAAAACTCACAAATCTCTTCTTGACAAAAACACAAACAAGATCTCCATCCAGAAATCACCATACCATGACTAGGAACACAACACATGAACCACCAGTGTGACAAACTAACATTAATGACTCGACAAAGAACAAGGGGAAGGAACCGGTATATATAGGGGCCAAACAATCAGACAATTCAACACAGGTGAGTAACTAGACACAGGTGCAAACACTCAGGAAAGGCAGGAAACGGAACAAGACCAGGAAACAGATAATACACAAAAGACAAGACCCATGATTTTTCAAAACAAAACAGGAAGCACCCACACAAAACCCAAAACCCTCACCAGTCCAAAACAGAGTCCTCCAGATCCTGACACTGCCTCTTGACCAGGCCTTTACTCTGTTTAAGGGAATGTGTTGTTACATAACGTATATAGATAACTTCCCTACTTATATAAAAATGAATTCAATAAAATTAAATGATAAGTATTTTACAGAAAGGTCCCTTTCTGTTTTTGACCTGCTGTGCGCTTTAACACTTTGAATTCAAGATTCAGGGTCAGTGTTGTCACCTCCCTGCCATCTCTTTTTTACAGTACATCCATTTCTGGCCCTGCCTGCATTCCCTCTTTCATTCTCCCTCTGATTTTAAAGGTGCTTCATTTGTTGTTTGTTCTTTTTTTGCTCCATGATATCACCACACAACGTGGCATGGGTTGACTGCCTGTAAAACTAACATGTACTAAAGGTGGAGATGGGTGAGCCCACTGCTTATGTAGACAAGGACATGCATACTAATCCACTTAGTATACTTTATATAAGGTGGCTAACGTGTCTGTATCACATTGATGAATGGATAATTACCCTATCATTATAACTGCAAAAAACTGTTTACAGAGAGTGTCCATGCCTGCCCAGAGGAGGTGGTGTCATGGTGAAAGGGATTTCTTTTGAACTGACTTCTGTGACGTTTTGCAGGATGAATAGCAGCTGCCATACCTTGTCATATGCAATTAACACCTATGGTAGAAGGTAGGTACTTAAACATATGTAAAACATGTAAAGTCAGTGTATTAACACTGTTACATTTTAGAGTTGCAATTTTATTTCTTTTCATGCATAAATCTGCTAATTAGAGGAGAAGTGTGTGATGCGCGTGTGTGTTGCAGGGCTGCCGTGCAGCTTGTCACACTAGAGTGTACTGTTTTGACTGTGTTTGCTAGCATGGAGCATTTAGTGACTTTACTCATGATGTTACACATACATCATCAGGATTTCACTTCAGCCCACATTTCAGTAGAGTAGATTGAATAGATATGGTGTATATTTTCAAATAAATGTACATCAGTGAATTAATGTCAAAATGAACATATGCTGTTTCCTGACCAAATATTAAAAGTAATATAAATGAACTTTTTTCCTTCATAGTCACTCAGTTATTAATGTTTTTGATATTAAACTTTGTTTCCAAGAGCTTCTTGCAAGAAATTACATTTTAAACAAATTCAGTTGGCAAAATAAACATTGCAGTGATAGAAAAATAATAAGTCAAAGTATTAAAAGAAACTCATATTTTCATGTGTGCGTCTTTGATCAAACCATGTTGTCCATCATAAATCAAGTCGAGTTTTTAATATTTCTAATGTAAATGTCTTTCTAAGAGCATCTTGGACGAAATGACAGCTTAACCTACTGGATTGGTGAAATTATCTGACAGAATAATGCTCAGAACTAACATTTGCTATCCCCAGACATAGTATTAAAAGAAACTCAAATAAAACATGGTTGTCCCTCATATTCATCCAGGCTTTAATGTTTCTAGTGTAGAAGCTTCTGGGAAGAAATGACAGCTTTGCTTCGTTTAAGTCCAGGCTCAAAACACACTTGTATTCCTTGGCTTTCGGTACGTCATGATATGGTGTGGGTACTTTTGCGCTGTGTGTATTGTCATGTTTGTAGGTTGCTTGTTAGTATTTGTATTTTATAGTGTGTTTTTCCATGCAAATTGCCTGTACAGCACTTTGGTCAACGTGTGTTGTTTTTAAATGTGTTTTATAAATAAATTTGACTTGACTTAATCTAAAATATTGTGGACAATAAATCAAAATAAACTTAAAGAGAAGCTCAAAATGAAACAATGCTCAAATTAAACCATGTTGTTGATTTACATTACACTGAAATATTTATCTTTACATACAATAGATCGAAAAAAGAAAACGACAACGTGTTGTTGAACCCTTCATTAAGTTCTTTGGTATGGGGGTATGGGTATGTGTCAAATTTTCAATCAGAATATCAACTTGCCTATTAAAAAATTATTAAAATGAACCCTAACCCTAACCCACTAATGACTTCATGTTCCTACCTGAACCTCTGCAGTGTAATGTGTATATGTTGACATTAATGCACTTTATTTTGTAGCCTAAATGTGTTCTTTAATTTAATAGGTCCATAATATAACATCATCATTATCCACAATTTGTTTCTTTAACCCTCCCTCCACCCCCCTTTCCCTTTTAAAAATATAATGCAGTAGCGTTTACTCAGAGTGCATTTTAACTTTTAACCTTTTTGCTTTTATCTAAGTACATTTTTCCACAAGTAATTTTACTTAAGTAAAATGTCTTTACAGTAACAGTACTTTTATTTGAGTAATATATTCTAGTACTCTATCCATCCCTGCAGTTTACGTTGTATTGACATTGTAACGTTTTGTGAAACCAATGAATAAAATGTCATTATTTACCCCATAGCCTTGCCTCTAGCAACACACTGTGGACAAACTTTACATTTTACTACCTCTACTCGTAAAACATGTATGAAGAGACATACAGTACAATACTGACTTTTGAAAGGGCTTCCTACTGTATTTGGACACAATTTCAAATATGAAATTTTAATTGAACCCCAAGAAGTAAAAGTATGTTCATGTCAACTAAAACTAAGATCTCACACATTTCTGTACCACATAATTGTGTCTGTGATTTCCTACTGAAGTGTCATGGATGGCCAGTATTGTAAACATGTAAGCAAAGAAGCAAAGCCACGAGGAAAGAGTCTATCTATCTATCTATCTATCTATCTATCTATCTATCTATCTATCTATCTATCTATCTATCTATCTATCTATCTATCTATATATACACTCTATATGTATTTATATAATGTATATATGATATAATTCTTCATGTCATCATGTTATCTCACTGCTACACGCATGTCTTTATTTGATTGATGAATGTCAGTTTTGGATACATTCTCTACAGTTCTTTTTCTTTAATGTATCAGCTAATGGACTGCATTCAGTTTTATTTCAACAGGAGTAAAATGGGGCAGATTACTCTGAAATGCTTGCATGTTACACCATACAGTTTCTACTTCATTGTTAGAAACAAAAGTCCCAGTTTTGAGAACAGGTGACACAAACACCTGCTCAGACACCTGCTGCAACGTATCCAACCTTGGCATGCCTCTGCAGTGATGGTCATCACAGGTCAATGGCAAGTCTACAGCCTTAAGGATTTTGACTGGACATGAGGGTTGTGTTCAGAAACTTTCCTTCACCAGACTGAAAGAAATGGTGAGTATGGTGGAGTACACTATTGATATTCTTAAAGGGTGCCCTGGTGGTGTAGGAGGTAAGGTTCTGACTATGACATCCTTCTATTGTTGGCAATGCATTAAAAAATGCTCCCAAAAATATATTCTCGGATTGGCGTGGGACACGTCCTGAACCAGTGGACTGTGATGAAAGTTGGGTAAGCGTCCCCCACCATCGACAGCTCTGCAAACCCATTAAAGCCTTATGGGACCAACCACAACATTCTCTCCTGTAGCTGCACACATTGTGATGTTACCACCACTCTGTCTGTGCTGTTCCCTACTGGATAGCTAGTTTTGCACTTTGTTTTGTCTCCCTCTTGTGGTGCAGCGCCATTACTTCATTATCTACGGGTTGTGATCGTCACCCTTTGATGAGGTCATCAGAATGCTTCTACTCTGGAATACTTGCTCTTTGTTGAAGTTGCTTTAAGTATTTTATTTATATAGCACCTTTTAAAAACAGAGTTTACAAGGTGCTCCGACAGACAAAGCAAAAGCAGCATACCCAGAAAGCATTATAACAACAGAAAGCCAAACTGTAAAGCAAAACAAAAGCAAGATAAAAATGAATGATCAGTAAATACAAATAAAAAATAATTGAAACAGTAAAAGCAATAAAAAGACAATGAAGCAAAACAAAAGCAAGATAAAAAATAAATAAATAATGTTAAATAAATACAAATAAAAATAATTAACATTAAAAGCAATAAAAAGACGATGAAAAGACAACATCACATAAAACCAAGTCTATAAAAATGGGTTTTAAGAAGTGATTTAAAAGAAGTTACTGATTCTAGGAGCCTGATCTCCTCGGGCTGGTCGCTCCAAAGCCGAGGGGCCCTGATAGCAAAAGCACGATCGCCTTTAGATTTAAGCCTCGACTTTGGAACGGCCAGAAGGGCCCCACCTGAGGATCTAAGGCTGCGAGCTGGCTCATATGGGGTCAACATTTCTGCTATATAACTTGGGGCCAGACCCAGACATGCTTTAAAAGTGATCAGTAAAATCTTAAAATCAATTCTAAATCGAACAGGGAGCCAATGTAGAGAAGCCAGGATTGGGGTGATGTGATGTCGTCTGTTCAAATCAGTAAGAAGCCGAGCTGCTGTGTTCTGAACTAGTTGGAGGCGAGAGAGTGACTTTTGGTTTATGCCAGAAAGGAGGGAGTTGCAGTAGTCGAGTTATACTCTTAACTCTTTATACTCTTAACATTGACAGTTGACAGGTTGATATATTCTTATGTCTCAAGAACGATGCAGTAGATATACTGTATGAATTTACTGTATGGTTTAAAACAAGGAAAAATGTTAATTATATTCTTTGTCTAAATTTTACCCTATTCCTAGTTTACCATTAAAGAAGTTGAATGGTCATCTTCGTTCAGCGTGGTGATTCAGTTAAGCTGCCTGTCAGATTACATAAAGGACTGTAACGAGGACAGAACACTGTCCACATTTCAACCACATCCTCTTATCTTCCACCTCTGGATAAGAAGTATGTATTGTGTACAGCAATGTCTTTTGATGTAGCCTATGTACATAAAGTACAGTAGAGTACAGTACTTTAGCACTATTCTGTCCACCTTATATATTTGTTTAATGGCTACCACATTCCTCTACGAAACCCTGTCAATGGTGGAAGGAACATTAATCACACTCTGAGACAATCAACATGTCAAATGGAAAAGTTGATAAAAAGAAGATATCTGCAAAATGAAGAAGGGCCTCACATACACAGTCTCATATCATCACACTGAGAGAGACGTGATGGGAAATGCAATTTACAGAAATGATGAACAAACAGTTGACTAAACGGAATATGAGCAATCCAGACAAGTACTAAACATTTGGAGACTTACCTTCTGGTGTGTGGTCAGAATCTTGGATGCCTTGGTGACTTGGATTCATGACCTAAATATTTCTGGCCTGAGGCCCTGCTGCTTATTAATGCGTAATTGCAATTATAGTTATTTTTAAATACTCTCTCTGTAGGTCTATATTGACTTTTGTCTGCTGTCACGTGCAGGGCTCCACACTGCTGCATTTAGGCTTATTATTAGAGTCAGTGTGAAAGTCATGGGACAGCCACGGGATTATTCCAAGAGATACTGGCCCATCACGCTGAGTCAACGTCCTAACGAGTCCTAACAAAACCTTATATTCCAAAGTAGGCTAGGATGCCCGTAAAAAACTGCTAAAAACTATTTTCTAGGAGTAATTATAACATAAATGTTAACGGTAAACTGTAATCTCGCTGAAACCTTGTGTTGACCACTTTCCACGTGGACCGTGAACGCAGCAGCGTCAAACCAACCTCGGCTTAGAGCTTTGAGTTAGTGACGTCGCTGACGGGCTGGGTCTGCTCATTCTGAAATAGAAATATTTAGCAGCTGAACAACAAACGCTGTCGACGCCAGCTTCACCGCAAAGTAAGAGATTTACTGTGAACGTTTCTTTCATTTGTATTAACCGAGAGGGATCTGTTTAACCTGCTGCTGTAGAAAACACTAGAACAAAATATCGACGCTGAAAGTGATGCGCGAGACACACTGCGACCTGTT
The DNA here is from genome assembly GCA_005408345.1 of Macquaria australasica. Classification (NCBI taxonomy): domain Eukaryota; kingdom Metazoa; phylum Chordata; class Actinopteri; order Centrarchiformes; family Percichthyidae; genus Macquaria; species Macquaria australasica. The sequence goes on along the minus strand of SEMN01000358.1, from coordinate 60,630 downwards.
AGTGACGCTGAATAGCCTAATAAAGACAGTGGACATAAGGTTCATCCTATGCCAGATTTAAAATGTTATCTACGATACAGTAGCTTTTTGTGATCGAGTCTCCGGTGAAAGAGGCGTTTAATCCTGTGTTAATGGCTATAGGTTAATTTTCCTCCGAAGTGTCTGTTAGAAGATGAATCCACGTGATGACTTGGGTTTGGCTCGCGCTGGCCTCTATTTTTGTGTATTTAGTGCCAACCTCTTTCACTGGGAGGTAACACGGGGATCCTGTCCGCATCTTTTACTTAACATAACGGTCTAGAAAAAGGAGAGAGGGGCAGTGACAGTCTGTTGTTGTCGTCTCTTTACACCATCATATTAGATTCAATATGAAGCAATGACTTCGAATTTTTTTAGGTAGTTTGGGTTATATTTAGGGCCCTTATAGGCCCCGTAGAGGTTGTGATGGTTTATGAAATAAAAAAGATAAACTTGTCTGATCGTGGATGGACGTTTGTCACCGAATTTTGTGAAAACTGAAGATTTGAAACCAGATTTTACTGGCTCCAGACTATGCATAATGCCTTGATGTAATAACTAAGTACATTTACTCAAGTATTGTACTTTAGGTCAATTCTGAACACTTTAGTTGAGCATTAATGTTATGCTATTACATACTCACAGACAAATATTGAACTTTGCACTCCACTGCTTGTATTTGACAGCTAAATTCATTTGCAAAAACAGATTTTACAGTCTCCAAATTGCTTTTTTTTAATCAATAGTCCATATACGATATATATGATATTGTAACCGAGGGTTTTGTGTGTGCCTATACTGAATATGAATAATAAAATAAAAACACGGAGGCTCCTTAATCCGAACCGGGAGGGCCACGCTTTACTGCATTTTTCACATATAGTAAACAAAAACAGCCCATAGCAGTTCCACCACTTCCGTTCTTACCCTTCACAATAAAAGTCCCAGACATATACACTGTATAGCTGGCTACCAGAGAACTTAAATTCAGTCAGCAGCTCTTTAACAGACCACTCAATAAAATAGCTTACAATATGATATGTAAGACAAGGAAAAGCAGAAAATTCCACATTTGAGAAGAATTATGTAAAGGATGGAGTATCAATTAATTTTCTATCTGCTGACTAATCAGATAATCAATTTATCAGATATATAAAGATAAATATGATGATATAGATGAGGCAACTCAACACTATAATTAGTTCAAATTGACTCAACCTCGACAAGCTACAACATTAAAATGTTCCTTACACGTTAATTTGTCAGTAATGCTTATCCAATAATATAATGTATATTATATTATAACCTTTGCAAATAACCCCCAAAGCATCATTTTTATTTGTTTTTAAATTAAGTCTCTTTATTTTTTTAATCATGCAACAAAAATTGAAATTCACTGAAATGGAAAAACAATTGAACGTGACTAAATGTGCTATTTTTTCTCATTGTATACTAACTATGTTTAGGTTGTGTTTGGAGTGTGTTCCTTAGCAGCGTAACAGGCTGGTGGGCTACAGCCAGGATGTCCAGTATGAGAGCAGACAGCAGCTGGTCCCAGCCACGGGACTTCAGCAGCCTTATCCAGACATGCAGCTCCAACATCCAGAAGATCAGCCAAAACTGTGAGTGCTTACTGTGTCTAACACACACACACACACACACACACACTGCAGAAAACAACCTGTTCAAAACCAGATCACTAGTACACACCTCTATACATCAATTCATTCCCCCCAAAGAGCTGCGTGTTTACTGAAGTGGTTCCTTTTCTCTGCAGCTGGTCAGATCAAAAGTCTCCTCTACCAGCTGGGGACGAGACAGGAAACCCCAGAGCTCCAGGAGAGGCTGTAAGTACTGCCCTGGGATTATCACTATCCCAAGTAATCTCACATATTGTCATTATTTGATCAAGTGTGTGACCATGAAAAACCTTTTGAGTGTTCCCCTGCAGCCAGCAGCTCCAGCACTACACCAACCAGCTGGCTAAAGAAACCAACAGACACCTGAAGGAGCTTGGGTCACTGCCCCCACCACTGTCTCCATCAGAACAGGTCAGTCTATAGACTATTTTATCACTATAATAAAGGGGAAGGCTCTCCACAATAGGCCTACAACAGACGTTGTAACGTATGCTATCATGTGTGAACTACAACTCACAACTGCGTTAGATGAGCACAATATGTTATATATTTGACAAGTTTCTGTCTGGTTACACTCAACAGAAACAGCTCTTCTCAGAGTCTCAAATGACTGCTTGATGCATTGGGATGCAGGAGAATGTTCTGTGTTGGTATTGTTAGATCTCAGTGCAGCTTTTGGTACTATGGACAACTGCATCTTGGTCGAGAGACTTAGGCAGTGGGTGGATATCTCTGGGTCAGCCCTGCAGTGGTTCTCCTCCTCCTTCCTCTCTGATAGGAGTTTTTCAGTTACTGTTGGCAACTATGCCTCCTCATCTGAAACGTTGTCTAGTGGTGTGCCCCAAGCTTCAGTTCTTGGTCCTCTTCTGTTTTCCCCTTGGACAGATAATAAGACACTTTAATGGTATCTCCCATCACATCTTATTTAACTTAAATAACTAAGACTAAGACTAATAAGGTAGTCTTAAATAACTACCTAGACACTATGAAAAACTGGATGGCAGATAATGTCCTATAGCTAAATGCTGACAATGCTGAAAAGTTCTTATCTCAGCTCCACCAGTCTTGTCTAATGGATGGTCTTGGGTCTCTTACCTTTTCTGTTAAAACCTCCATGCGAAATCTAGGTGTCACTATGGACCAGGCTCTGACTCTGGACCCACATGTCAAATGTTTGATTCGTTCCTGTTTTTTCCAGCTGAGAAACATTGCAGAACTCAGGCCCATTGTGTCCCAAGCTGAGATGGAAATGATCTCGATTATTGTAACTCCCTCTTCATCAGCTCCAGGTGCCTTGCGAAGCCTTTTGTGAAGCATTTTGTGACGTCTCTGCTCTTGAAAGATGCTATATAAATAAAGTTACTTACTTACTTACAGATGCTAACATCACCTCATTAATAATTTAAAGATGATTTATGGATCGCTTCTGTTGTACTTATGGGGCCGACTCTAAGTCCCATCTCACGTGAATGCCTACACACAAACAAAAACAACACACAGCTCGAAGGCTCAATGCACAATAATTACACATAGGCATACAAAACAACACATGAAAGCAGCCTTGAGCCATGATAATGGTTATTCATTTTACATGAAAATAAAATGAAAAGACAGTACATGTACCCGATAACAACAGAATGGTATCAGGTCTCTCACAGCCAACTTCGTGGTAACAAGCTCCAGAAAATACTAAAACAAAGAAAGAAATAATTTAGCTAACTGTTTCGAAAGTCAATGTGGTGAGCTCAATAAATTACTCTACAACAAATTACTCACAACCAATATCATCACAAAAGCATGTTCTGTGGTAGTTGGAAGCCCTATTTAACATACAACATAAAGACAATACACTTTTACCAGCAGCTTATCACAGATCAACCTACCACGGGGACAGGAAACCAGCTGACTAGTAACGGAGTTTGGGGCGCATCCCTCAAGTCTCCAGGGGCCCCAGCAGAGGGCGCTCATGTTACACACAACACACACACACTCCCAGTGGGAAACTAGCTGGGACTGGTGTGTATTGTTTATAATAATACATTATTCTTTTCATCAATGCTGATTTCCAATAGCCCTGCACACACATGTGTTCTGTGTATAACTACACTCCTTTAGATACAGTAAGGGGAAACAGACCCAGAACAAAGGTACACTAACATTTGTGGACACCCCCTGTCTGTTTTGGTCGTATATTGTAACACATCCATGTCAAGTATGAATGCCAATCTTGGGAAGCAAGAACAAATAAAACTGTAATGCAAAATGAGAATTTAAAATGATGAGTTCTACTGAGCAATGTGAGGAAATTAGCTTCGGGACACAAACACTGATGGAAAGATTACGGCATAATCATGTAACATGTGAGTCATCATGAAAGGAATGTGGAGAGAATCATGATAATTTTACTTTATACTTTATATTTCAGTCATGTGAAGTGGGAGTGGGCGGGACTCTTTCCATGCCTAGAAATCAATCTCTCACTATGGTGTGATTCATGTTACAATTACAAATGTATCTATGTTCTCTTTATTTTCATTATTGATTTATCTGCCAGTATTTTCTTTTAGTAATTGGTTAGTCATTTAGTCCATAAAATGTTAGGAAATAGTGGAAAATGCCCATCATAAGGTTTAGTCTTCAAACTACTTGTTTTGTCTGACCAGCAGTCAACAAGATATTCAGTTTACTATCAAATAAAACAGAGAAAGCAGCTAATACTCACAGTGGAGAAGCTGAAACCACAGAATGATTGGCATTTTTGCTGGATAAAGGTCTGAAACGATTAAAACAATCAGAATCGTTGATTACTGTTGATCAATCAATTAATCAGCAAATTGTTTCAGCACTACATTCCACATGCACATTTAAGAAGATAAACCACACAACTTATACATCTTCATAAGTTAACTGTAGATTTATTTATTGTTAGGTAATGACTAGATTTTTATATTGAATTCTAAATTTCAATTACTGTGTTTCTCCTATGTTTCCTCTGTTTTATGCTCCCTTCATTTTAGAAAACTTTGGGACAGGAAAGATATATGAAAATGTCAAAATAAAGGCCCAGCAGGCAGCATTGAGGCAGAAAATAAAAAAACTTCCAACGAAAATTGCTATTAGATAAATAGGAGCAGAACCAGGTAGGCTAACCCACTGTGTAAGCCTGTCAGTGGGGATACGGTTAAGTTGCATTAGAATGCCACATTAGTCAAGTTACAGTTCATGATGTCTGTAATGGCACATTCAAAATCTGTGACGATGTAACCGGTTTGTGTATCTGAACAATGAGTATATTTCATGTAAAGATGACACCAATATGTTGGTCCCCTTATTTAGCATTATAAGCAGTATATATAACATTTAATAAATGGTTTATAACACAATGTAATTTAGTTGAATGCAGCTTATAAGGACATCTGTAAGTGTTTATTAACATAAACTATTTGTCAGCAATTACAACTTCTCATTTGAAGACATATTTCATGTTATTACGGCTGTGTTTTACTATATTGTCATTAATTATCTTTTTTATAGAGCAGCCTCCAGTTATGGGTGCCCACAGGAGGAGTTATAATTGTTAACAGATACTTAATACAAACTGACATCTGTTTACAACTTCATTATAATGTGTTATAAACCATTTATATACTGCTTCTAAATGCTAAATAGGGGCACCCAAAGCGCTGCAAATTGCTGCCCGCTTCCATTCGGCGCCCTTGTTAATTAATTGGGCTGTTCACACAGGAGGCACGGTGCAGCGGAGCTCCGCGGCCGGCTCGCGCTCTGCAGCGATCGTTTCGGCGTCTGTTCTATTTTCTCTGCCCGCCGCCAGCGAATCTGGCACGAAAACACATTATAAAGGATATAAATGATGTATTATACATGATATTCTGATACTGATAAATGTAAGAATATGCATCCTGCTTGCCAACACTTTTGATTTTCCTCTGTGTTTTTTAAATTAGTACTTATTCCACATATTTGTCAGTTGTGCCTAAACAGAGAGCGAGAGACGAGCAGACACAGAGAGGGGGGGATGAGAGCGGGTGGCTTCAGCTGAGGATCACATATTTTTTTTCAGTATTTCAAAATGATCCATTGAATCTTATTTTATTTATCACTAAGTACAAGATACAAGGACAGATCTATCAGCTAGGATTTCTGTACTATGTCTGGGTAGCAGCTCATTGATGTCTGACTTCTTGCTGTGCCACAAATAGCAGGAAGCTCTTTAAATAATGTCTATTTCATTGATTATGTATTTTGTACAAGGTTAGGATGAAAATTAATTTAGTCCAGTGATTGTCACAGAGGGATTGAGAGATTGTCCAGGGTGCTTTGAGGGGGATTAAAGGGCTGTGTCATCTCTCCTCTCTCCCCTCCCCTCTGTCATCTGCTGTCACTATCAAGTAACTGCAAAAGTGGCTGCAGGTTGGAGAAAGATTAGGGTTTGGGTTCAAAATAACTTCTTCATTAAGGTTAAGGAACGATCTCATGGTCATGGTTAAAAGACAGCAACATTCACTGTCGTGAAATCAAACAATGGTCTACCGTCAAAGCCACATGCTTTGTTGAGCGATCATCTATCCCCACCCCCCTACGAGGTTCGGTAGCTCTGTGACAATCACACTGCTTCCACCTTTGCTCCTGAGGGACAGGAGTCATCATTTAGACGGCACATAACATAACAAATGTAACATATGTTGTATTTAGGCATTTGAACACACGACTGATGTATAGCGTCTTTATCTTCAATCAAGAACATGGTCTTTTAATTTGAGAGCAAATCCGCATGCGAGTATGGGTGTGGGCGCAGAGTTTTGAAGGGGGAGCATTACACATTTTATGTGAAATCATGAAATCATGCTCTCAAGTTAAAAGACCATGATATTGTTTTGCTTTGAAGGACAGTCTCAAACGCAGCACAAAGCCATTTTTGGGGTTAGTTTAGTTTAGTAAGGCTGCACAAAGACTTCTGTAAAATCACAAAATATCTTTCAAATATGTTGAGTTTTGCCTCTTTTACTTTGATAAACATTTAAAGATGCCACAAGATGTCGCACTAGCACCAGCATCTCAGACCAAAACAAATCAGCACATTGGCCACACCTCCCTCTAACCAGAAACAGCATATATCGCTCACCTAAAAGCCACCAAACCCCATTGTCAAAAACACTAATTTTACCTCGCAGATCATAAAACACACTTCAAACTCGACAGAAACAAAATAAAACTCACCAAAATCGCTTATAACTAGTCTATAAAAAATTGTAATAGTAAACTATAGTGAAAAAAATCTGTGTATTGCGGGGCTCTGCAGGGGTTGTGTGGGGAGGGCCGGGCAGAGCTGAGGGACAGAGCCGCTGCTCGCCGACAGACAGCTGTTGAGGTCTGGGGAGATCTTAAGGAGAGAGCCGGGGGAAGAGCCGGAGCTTCTGGAGGAATTAACACCCGCAGTCACACTGGATTCTGCTCTGATATGGAGGAGCCATTTACTGGCGAGAGGAGAGCTCAGAGTTTATTTTTAAACTTTTGGGATTTAAAAGTGGGTTTATCTTCACTCTCGCTTCTCAACCTGTCTGCAGCAACTAGCTGCGGAGGTGCCGACCTCTCTCGGTATAGTCCATCTTCATCCATGTTGACTACTGAATGGAGGGGAAATGTACTTTGCTTCATGAACGTACGGAGAGGAGAGGGGGAAAACAAGAGACACTGCGGGGAAATAACAGAAAAAAACACTCTTGTGGTGAGTGAGCCAGCTCTGAATGAATGAATGCCTTCAGCTGAACGCTTTGAACTGCAGTCTCTCTTTTACAATGCTGCATGGGCGGTTACTCTCTCAGTCTCTTTATAAACGTGGAGGGACTCGCATGCACTAACATGCATGCGTGGCCGTCCCGGATTTCAAAACAAAACAGAGCAGCTCGGAGAATAACACACACAGAGGGAGTGTGACGTCACATCATAGTTGTTTGGTGCTATATTGATGTTCAGTATCTCATATATTGCACCTTTAAGCAGGTACAGGCTTAAATGTACATAAAAATCAGAAACTTTCAACACGGCCCAAGGATAATGACATCACTGTGACTACAACTCCTGTGTGTTATTGGTGTTGCTGTAAATTAACACTTGGAATTCTGAATTTCAGTATTTCGGGTTGCTGTATATTTGTGCCTTGTGACTCTGCTCCGTTCAGAGAAGAGCAGGGGATCATCTCTACCTGCTGATACTGTACTCCTGTTACTTACTGTAGCAGTATTAGTCACCAAATACATGGGCCTTAATACCAATGGATACATATTGAAGTAGATGACACTATGACACTCAACTTTGGCTATCAGAAATAATCAGTATTTATATTAAATAACAGAATTTAACTAACATTAAATTCACCTCGGGGCGCCACCCTTGAAAAAGGGAAAAATATAGCCACTTCATTCAGTCTCAGTCTAAAGGTTGCTACAGAGTTCTTGACTCGTGTACAGTGACCTTAATACTTAATACACACAAACCACAAAATAATCAAGTTCTTTATAAATGAAAGATTTATTAAACTACTAACTACACACACAACTATAACTATTAGACATACAAATGAATGAATAAATGCAACCATGAATGAATCCAATGAACACAGAAATGAACAATTAATAAATTCATGAGTGAAATTTTGAATACAACAACAGACAATTAATGCCTGAAATGAGGACCATTTTATACCAGATGACACAGTTAATGATTATCTTGGCAAGCTGTGTTAACTTGTGTAAACACAGGAAACCACTAAGTGGATAAAACTTAAATATTGACCAGTGAAACCACCTTAATGCATCGTTCAGCAGCTGAGAGGTTATTAGGAAGCAGAGTGAAATACTTTACCATTCTTTATCATGATTATAGGGAGATTCTATTCCTGATCTAACTCTAAATTACTTTAGGTAATCTATAGCATCAACCCCAATATCACTAGAAAGTAAAGTTTCAGTTGGTACTTCAGATAGGCAAAGGAGAAGTCGCTCTGGAAGGGAGGAGGGAGACGTTCTGGAGCTTTCGGGCCTCCTCGGGTGTGCTCGTCCCCACGTGGCGACACGGCTCGAGCTGCAGGTTTCTCTCTCTCTCTCAGCAAGCAGAGGAATGATAACATCTTCACACACCCCCACTTTGTTGGCATGTTCACTGTTCTGGAGTCAGAGTTTCTTCAGTTGTAACTTTTGGTATGTTAGAACACAGATGTTGAACAGTCTTCTTTCAGACGGTTCTTGCTTCCAAAGTTGGCTGGATGAGGCAGAGGGCCTTCAGCTCGTTCAGCTCAGATACAGCTGATGGGCAGTCTTCTGGGCCTTCTCTGTATAGGCAAATGATCAGGCTCTAAAGGGCAGAGCCAAGCAAAGGTCTCCAGACGAACAGGCCAGCGGCCCGCTCGCCCGGTTGTTATGTAAATGCATATTCACATTTCCCATTTCATTAGTTATTAAACAAAACCAGACATCCCATCTTTATCTTTATCTGGATTAGTGGATAGGTGTAAACTATTTCTGTTGGTTTAGTTTCTAGTGTACCTGTACACAAATCAGCATGTCAAACAAAAATTCAGTACCTTTCAGAGGGTTGGTTAATCATAGCATATTAATTAATATACATTTAATTCAGCATGGCAAAGTCAGTTCCTCCTTCTTTTCTCAATGAAAGATGTCAAATTATTCATCATCAGGCTCCTTATCATGCTTCATTATGTATTCATCCTGCTCCAGCCTCTTTTCTAGTATGTGCAGCACAGGTTTAATATGTGTCCATTTGGGTGTCAGTGACATGACAACATTTAAAAAACATTGAAATGGTCTTTCCTTTCCTCTTTTCTCCAGAGGCAGCAAAAGCTGCAGAAGGAGCGTTTGATGAATGATTTCTCTGCAGCCCTCAACAACTTCCAGGTGGTGCAGCGGAGGGCAGCTGAGAAAGAGAAGGAGTCAGTGGCCAGGACTCGAGCTGGATCCAGAGTCATGGTGAATACCAGGCTTTTCATTGTACAAGGGCTGTAGTGCCTTTACAACCAATAACATTACTGTTCTTATACATTTGTACACATGATGGAACAGTGATGCTGTGAGCTAATGCTGATTAAACTTGTTTGGTACTGCCCACAGGGAGACAGAGACAATGTGAATGAACAGCTGGTTACATTTGAAAAGTAAGTTTCTTTTAAATATTTCACCATCAGTCCATTCTCTAGCCACCACTTTGTTCTTTATGCAGTTTGGTTTGAAAAAGCCATAGCAAGGCCAAAATCTGTTCTTCCCCTCTTCTTTGAGTGACTGCACAAAGTATGGATAGCTAGCTATTTTAGAGTAACAATGTAGAGTGAGACACCTATGGGTGGGATGGGAATTTCTGGGTCCATGTTGTTGTTTGGTGGAGTATTTTCTGTGCATCCAAATGGAAATCCAGTAAAACCCTACCAATGCATTGGCAGTGCTGATATTATCAGCTTTAAGTCTGTTGTGAAAATATAGGCTATATACCAGCCGGTAAGTGATAAGAAAAGTCAGCACAGAGATGCCAAAGATTTTTGAGGTCATTAACAAACAGTGTCTTCATTACATTGTTTGTCCACCAGACCACTGACAATTTTTGCAACTGTAAAATGTCAGTACTATATGTGTCTTAGTCGCATTTCGTTAGTAACCAAATTTAAGAGAGTGGAAAGTTTTTATGTGTTTATGTAAAAACTGAATATTCATCTGTACATTGCTATTGGATTTTTAAACTCTTAAATATTGATATTTGTATCAGTGTTGGTCAGGCTCTGCTTTCTAGCTGCTACCATGTCATGTATGATTTTGCAGGGAGGATGAGTGGATTCAGAGTCAGACTCAGACTGAGGAGCCCAGCATTACAGAGGAGGACCTGGAGATCATCAAGGAGAGAGAGACTAACATCAAACAGCTGGAGGTATCAACCTGAACTACAGGACATCCCACAGGAGCAGGGACACTGTTACGCTGTTCACCAGTTAACCTTCTTCCTACTGCCCTCTGCAGGCCGACATTATGGATGTGAACCAGATCTTCAAGGACCTGGCTGTGATGATCCACGACCAGGGAGAGATGATTGGTAAGTCACAAGAAACTCTCAGGTGATCCTTTACACGTGATGTGAGAGTGCATGTGCACCTTGAAGCTCTCCCTGCATTCTGATTCACAGACAGCATTGAGGCTAATGTGGAGAGTGCAGAAGTTCATGTAGACAGAGGGGCCATCCAGCTGCAGAAGGCATCCTATTACCAGGTAAGATAGAGGGGCTGGACAAAATAATGGAAGCACTACATGAAAAGACAAATGCAAAGCCAACTAAAGATGCAAGTCATAATAAAGTAAATAATCCACAATATTTTCATGCATGTTAAAGGATAAGTCTTCTACATTCCATGAAAAGACCAAACCAACAATGAATTGGTCCTACTAACAAGTATTGTGTGTGTGTGTGTGTGTGTGTGTGTGTGTGTTTCAATGCCTGATATATATATATATATATATATATATCCTTCTGAAGACATACATCTTTTTAAAGATGTATGTCTTCAGAAGGAACCAATGGGCTTGGAGCTGAGAGCTACAGACAGGAAGTCAGAAAATATTGAGAGCTGGAGTGACATGTTGGTTTGGGTCTTTTCATGGGATTTGTTGACAATAAGAAAAATGCAGAATAACATCAGCCTTATCATTTCATGTGGTATACTAGGATTAATAAAGTTTTATATGTCCTGTCCTCAGCCAGTGTTAAACTGCTACCGCTATAAAACACTGTTGCAGTTTTGTTCCATCTTATCTGTTAACAATGACATGATACTTTGTTGTGAGCAGAGGAAGTCCCGTAAGAGGATGTGCTTGCTGGCCATGGTGCTGTCGCTGGTGCTCATCATCCTCATCATCATCATCTGGCAGGCCATGAAATGAGAGGAAAAGCACAACTGAACCACTGATACTTTCAAATGACTTCCAACGTGTCTCTCTCTCTCTCTCTCTCTCTCTCTCTCTCTCTGTGTGTGTGTGTGTGTGTGTGTGTGTTTGTGTGCGTGAGAGAGAGAGCTGTATGTTTTCATGTCTGCACATTAGTATGAGTATGACAAATAAACCCTACATTCCAACACAAACAATGTAAAATGTCCTAAGTGTAACCTTTATTCACCTTTATTCAGTCACAGTGTGTGACTGAATGTGGATGTATTGATGTGGGGTCAATTAGTGGGAACAACAGCAGGTTTCTTATCTTTTGGCTTTTCAAAGGCTCACAGCAACATGTATTTTGTGATGATATTCAAGATTTTGACAAGTATTCAGTGTTAGCCTCCATAGATTGGGACATTAAAACTCCACCATGTATGACTACTGCTACCACTATTGCTTCTTATAACAATGATATTAATCAGATGGGGATTATGCAGACTGGAGGAGATGTATAGGAAATATATCTTAATTTGACAACATTTCAGCTGTACCCTCATAATAAAACACTTACACTTCCTGTGTGTAGTGTGTGTGTGTGTGTGTCTGTGCGTGTGTGCGAGAGAGAGAGAGCTAGCTGAGTATGACAAATAAACCCTACATTCCAACACAAAAAAGTACAAATTCCCTCAGTGTAACCTTCATCACTACTGTAGGACTGTGTCTTATCAAATGCAATGTTGTGCAATTTTGTATACAGTAATTTAATATACTGTAATCCCTGTTACCAGCTGGCAGAATGTCTGTCTTTAGTAAAAAGTTTATTTCACTGGATGTGCCCACCTGAAAGAGAATTTAATACCACGAAGTGCTGTAGGTGTCATGTCTCAATTTGTCCCACAGAGGGCAAGCTAAGCATGATGAGAGTCAGCAGCAGGATCTGTTCAACAGACTCCAGCTCACCTGATATTAAAAATGAAGAAATACCTCCAACCATCACTTTCTTTAGTAAATGTAAATGTCTGCCTGTTCAAAGGGAGTTTTTCCTTGCCACTGTTACCTAGTGCTGCTCATGGTGGGAATTGTTGGGTCTCTGTCAATAATATTATAAAGGGTACAGTCTAGACCTGCTGAATATGAAAAGAGCCCTGAGATAACTTCTGTTATGATTTGGCGCTATATAAATAAAACTCGAATTGAATAGTAGTACCACAGTGGAAATATACGGCTTACAGTTGTACTCACATAAAAGTACAGAAGTAATACCAGTAAAATCTACCAAATAAAGTATCACAAGTTCCCTTATTTAGTGATGCATAAACCTGTACAAAGTGTAACTTGTAGCGGATGGCCTGCACAATACACTGCTGGGCACTTTAACATAACAATGCAACATGACCTCATTTGTTTGATTTGGGAGTGACATATTAATCTGAACCTAATCTGAATACTACAACTGTCAGGTAAATGTGGAGGAATGAAAAGTGCAATATTTCCGTGTAGTAATGTGAAAAATATAGTGGTGTGAAACACTGTAACCATATTTACAACCACAACTGCTACTATTAGTACAATTTGCTAATTACAGGGTCAGTTCAGCCAAAGAACCAAAAGAAAAAAACAGAAAAAAAGATATCTACCTCTCTACCTGAAATTTCTGCCTCCACCCCAATACAATGGAGGTTAGTTTCTGGTATTTATAGCATTGAAAAATGTCCCAGTTAATCTACAGAACACTGTCAATAGCTTTCATAGGGATTATTAGTGTAGTAGAGTAGAAAGCAGTTCCAATGAGAATTGATTCACAGAATTCACAGACTGTGTCTCATTGTAATCCAGCCGATGATGGTGGCCACTGTGGTGCCACTCAGCTTGGCAGCTACACGATGGGTGCAACAACTGCCACTCGCCTGCCACTGTGATGTGTCGATCATGAGCGTGTCGTTCATTGAACTACTCTTTTGATATGAACTAGTACTAACGAGTCGTCTCAGAGAGTAATTCGTTCATTTTGCACATGCACATTGTGCAACAATAATAATGCATGAGTTTCGTTTTTCTCACGTGACAGCTACACAGTAGTTCACCACTCGACTGGGTCTTGGTCTTCAAGTCTTTAGTTCATTTTACACGTGACAGCTACACAGGCTCAGTATTGGACAGAAATGAGTAGTTCACCCCTCAGCTGGGTCTTCACGTCCTTGCAGCCTTTTTTACCTGGGAGTCTTCAGGTCTGATTGCTGGCTTACGTGATTGGCTACTGGTTGCGTTTCTCCAAAAGTTGATTCTGTTTGAACTTTTTGTGTTTTTTCAGGCATCCCCTGCGGTCCTCACCACCGCAGCCTAAATGCACTATCCATGTTCAAATGAATGGGAGGACTGGTGTTTTTGCAGCAGCGCCTGATTTGGTTTGAATGCAGCCTTAGGGTTATTGCATTTTCTACAGTAGGTAAAGTGTTCTACTGACTGTTCACAAAGTTAAGTATGACTGGCTCTTGTGTACTATGTCATTGGAAATGGAAAGTTTTGGAGACCAAGTTGTTAGTACAGCACATATTCCTTATAGCACCTCCTATACTTTAGGTCAGCTAAATGACTTGGATGATTTGATTGCCAATTAAATCAGTCCTGAATTGCACTTGTAGCCACTGAAGTGAAGCTTGGATTTATGTAATAAAAGACTTCAACAGTAATTGTAATCTGGATGGAGACTCAACAGTAACCTTAGTGTAAACTGCACTCTGCAGTGTCTTCTGTGTCTGTCTTGTTATTGTACTGTACATATTTATCTGTTATTTACATCAGTGTTGGTGTCAGAGTAAAGTCAAGATGTTGAAATGGCAGGTGGCTGAAATGCCTGAATGAGACACTTCATGTTATAAGTGTGGACAGAATGGCTAATGAATGAGTAATGAGAGTCTGGTGGGATGTAATGAGGCTAACATCAGGGTTGTCTTGGTTACACACCGTCTTGTGGCTGTGGACGAGCACTGAGTGGTCCTCAACATCTCTGTAAGGTCATCAGCTCCCAGCGGCTCTGCTGCCATGACTCAGCACTCAACATGAAGCCATGAACTTTGTCTGATTACGCTCACACTATACTTGATCTAGTTGGGAATTGGTTTAAACTGCCCTCTTGTTTCTACCTCACAGGGTCTTCATCAGGGTGGAAATAACAACAAGACTAATAGTCTACAGCCATGCTAACAGCTCTGGGAGGCTGTATTTAGGCACAGTGGTGCTTTAGGCTAAATGCTAACATCAGCATGCTAACATGCTCACAATTACAATGTTGTCATGCTGATGTTAAGCAGATATATTACCATGTTCACCATCTTAGTTTAGTGTGCTAGCATTCTAACATTTGCTAATTAGCACTTAACACAAAATACAGCTGAGGCTGAAAAATCATAAAATGAAATAATAACCATACAAATAATGACCAGCAGTATGATGAAGCCCCACCTATAGGTTCAATTGAGAATATTGTTTATAAAATGGTTTATAATCTATTTCTTCTTTCAGACCAGGATAGCCTATGCTAAGACACTGCATTTGAAAATACAATAGGCTGCCCTCTGCAGTAGTTGTTTCACCTCTGATGGACTGTTCAACACATTCCATTTCCTCCACCCTCATGAGACTATCACTGCATGCATGATGTTCAGCAAAGTGTCGTGCTATATGCTAATCTAGCTTTCTGGTTTTGATGTCATATTTATATTTATATTTTTTATTTAATCTTTATTTAATCAGGCATTCAGGCTTTATTTAATATGGCTATAGGTCCACTCACTCTGAGCTTCAGAGGTCTTTGATACATCCAAGTGGCTGGTACACTACAAATGTGGTGTTCACACAGACTCCAGGTGTGCCTTTGTATGCTTACATGACTGGTACACTATGGGCAAACCAAGGATTTATCACATCCTCTGGGACACCCATAAACATTGTAAATTGATTGATGAACTGTTAGATGCATGTCTATTTCTGTTGTTAATGTGATTACCATTACCATTATCTATACTGCTTAGGGTCGCAGGGGGCTGGAGCCAATCCCAGCTGACATTGGGCGAGTGGCGAGGTACACCCTGGACAGGTTGCCAGTCAATCACAGGGCTGACACATATCAAGGACGACACATGCTCATGCCAAATCCGATTGCTGTGTTTTGTCAGTGAAAACCCTGGTGCAAACCAGTGTCTATATACAGTGTCCAGACCAGCATCCCTCCCTTTGACACATGGTCAGCACCATGGGTCAACTTGGCAAAGAAGGGAAAACTGTCACGAGGAAGAACTGGTAACCCGTTCGGGCTAACCCATACTCTTGGGAGTTGTGTGCAACCTCTGTTCAACCAGGAGGGAACCTCCTTGTCATCAGCTCCAGCCTGCAGCATAGAGACATCATTATCATTGTCCTGCTAGGAAAGGTGCATTTGTAAGATGGGGCAGATAGGAGAGAGCAGCAGATTTTGCTGCTGGATCAGCAACGGCATTTCCCGGTGACACCGGATCAAGGTTACCTGTGTGAGCCTGGCATTTACAAACAGCAACAGAGTGAGGCAGGAGTAAGGCAGAGAGAAGGTTAACAATGAGGGACTTATGGGAGATGGGTTGTCCTGTGGAAGTAAGATAACCACGATTCTGCCAGAGAGCACAAAAGCTATGACACACATTAAAGGCATACTGAGAGTCAGTGTAGAAAATCTATATCTCTGTGAAGACAAACGTCTTTTTTTCATGTACATGGAGAGAGGACTCTCATTTAAATGATAACCACACAGCAAAGTGAGCAGTATCTGAGTGGTCTCTGTTTTACAACAATTTCCATCTGTCTTTTATGCTGAGTAACAAACAACTTCCATACAGCGTGCAATAGATGGATTCTTCTCCTAACAAAGTCCCTTTTCTCATGCCTGGTTTTGACTGATTGCTGCATACACTAGTTCAAGGTTGAGATAATAGTGTCTGCTCTCTGTCTTCTCAGCAGGTCAAAACAAGTTTATTCTCACGATAGGCACTCTGTTAACATAAGGCAAGCATACACGACACGACAGCCATTCAGTGAGCTTCTGCTCTTTAAAACAATAAGCTGTTAGCACCTTTCAATTAACTTTTATAACATTAACCTTTAGCTGTTAAATCACAATTCATTCCCCTACATCAGGCTTATTGATATATCCTGCTGATACTGATGAAATGTTTTGAGACCTAGAGATAATCAAGTATCATCTAGAAACTGCTTCCTACCCCCTCCCATTTTAACTTCATTTTATCACTCCCTTTGTGATTGTAAACGGTATGTCTGAATGCAAAACTACCTTACCCGTTGTCAGTGTGGCTCACTGATGTGTTTTTAATATTTTTTGGATAGTAACAATGGAGCTCTATGGCTCAGAGGAAGAAGATGTATCAGGGTTTGACACACACAGTACTTGTTAGTAGATACATTCATTGTTGGTTTTTGACTTTTCATGGAATTTGCTGACCATAAGAAAAATATGAAATATCACAAGGCTTATTCTTTAGCAGAATGAAGGTAGTGATGATGATAGCACAGTATGTAAAATATGGTCCATATTCAAATGCAAACAATGTGGACAATGGGTGCAACCAGCAGGTATGACTTGTGACATGAAGCTTAGAGTTCAATCAGGAAGACTACTATCTTCCTGCTTAGTCTATTTATTATTTACTCTCTGTCTGTGTCTGTTCCCAATTCAGATTTTGCCACAACCTCTGCTACAATCTCATTGCTGTCAAAGTTTAAAAACTGTTCCTTTCTCAGCTGCTGTCAGCTGTCATTTCAGTGTCAGATCAATGCGCCCCTCCTCCACCCCATTCACCTCCGGTCTTCATCACAACCTAGTTGGACGTTCCAGTGAGCCCATCAGAAGTCCTGCTCCACATCTCATCCACCCAGATCTTCAGCCGTTGCTCTTCACCCCTTCACCACCACCACTAGTGTCTAGAATCCAGGGGATGGAGGGGAGAGTCTAGGTCAGGGGTGGGCAATTCATTTTTCCAAGGGGCCACATGGCAAACTGGCACTGTTATCGGGGCCAGACCAATAGACTGAACTCAATTCTGCTCAATATTAATGGTCTGAGTAACTGGGCTCTCGTCCAGAGCCATGGAGAAAAAGTCAAAATTGTCCGCTTTGTTTTGCAGCTGAAGCTCCAGATATCCTGCGATGTCCTCGATCCTTCTCATCACGGTTCGCCTGGACAGGGGCACATTCTCAAATGCTTCTTTTTTCTCAGGGCATATTAGCGCTGCAGATTCCACCAAACAATCTTTGACAAACTCTCCATCACAGAATGGCTTACTGTTTTTTGCGATTTTGTGGGATATCACAAAGCTGGTCTTGACTGCTCCATCCCTGGATGTGTAAAATGTGGTAAAAAGTTCTTGTTGCTTTTGCAGCTTAGCTAGCAAAGCTTCAGATGTCCGTGCCCGCTCTGCATCAGTCAAGTTCTTGTATTTCTCTACTTGTTTAGTCTCGTAATGGTGATTCAAATTGTAATCCTTAAACACAGCGAGCTGTATTCCACAAACTAAGCACACGGCTTTATCTTTGACTTCAGTAAATAATACTTAGAAGTCCATGTCTTGTTAAAAACTCTACACTCTGTATCAATCTTTCGTTTTTTAATGTGAGCTGACATTTTTGAGGGTTAACAGCTAGCCTACCTCACATCTCTGTAAACACCTGTTTGCCCGCCAACAGTGAAGGTGCATACGCTCACACGCAATCACGAACGTACGTAAATTGAAAAAATTAGCAGTCGCCTTCAAAATAAAAGCAATGCAGTTGTATTGCGTGCATGATGTACACTTATTTATGTTTGATTCCTAATTTACCATTGACCTCACGCAGGCCGGTCAGGGACAGCCAAAGGGCCGGTTGTGGCCCGGGGGCCATACAATGCCCAGGTCTGCTCTAGGGGATGTTCCTGTACAGCTCACGGCTGTAAAATAACGTCACGTTGGGGTCTAATGTCCAGACATTCTTCACTTTCTTCAACCTTCCTATTGTGCACTATGTCAGTAAATCAATTTTATTATTCTTTAAGCAACTCTGCAATTAAGTCTCTTCTGAATGAAATGAAACTAAAGTAATGATAAAAACAATCTCTTGATCATCAAACCATCATGTAAACTCAGATTATTGAGAGATTCAGTTCTTTGTGAATTGCGTAAATACACTTTAATTAAATAATTACTGTCATTTAGTTTGTCACAGTAATTAGGTTAAAGTAGTTCATATATGTAAATACAATGAATACGGATACACATTTGGCTTTGTTAGCACTCTCAGAACAGTACCTTACGCTGAAGTCTTCAAGCTACAGGAGTTTACTACGACGTCTGGCCATGTGGCACACACACAGTGTCAAATACCATATAGTTAGCATGATCAAAATCAGGAAACTTTCCTAACCCACTAAACCCACTGTACACCTGCCCAGCACCAAAAAGCAGACAGACTCAGTTAGAGACCAGCTGGTGAACATAGTGGAACATTTAGCAGCTAAAGAGCCAGATATTTCCCTCAGGAGTTAGTGGAGACCAAAAACAGAACTAACAGAGAGGGAATACTGGATTCATCAGGTGACACAAACACCACTCCACATGAATGCTAATTAAACTGGCAACATGTTTGTCATAACACCTTTTTAAGGTGATAGATAATATGTCAATGTTGTATTTACTACTTGTTCCAACCTCAAGTGCCCCAAAAATCCATTTTTTCATTTGGCAGTGTGGCATATTTTGATTAATGAAGTTTGGTACTGAAACTCAAGGCTGGATTACCAACCAGGCAAAGCGGGCAACTGCCCTGGGGCCCCATGCAGACCCTGAAGGGTTAGGGTTACAATATCAACTACAGCAAGTCCTGTATTAGTAACTTGTGATTTATGAAGGGACTTTGTCATAATCTATTGTTTTTATATATATACATGCGATTTATTTTTTTATTGCGGGAAGGTAGTTTGATTTACAGCAGATGGTGGCAAACAAAAACATGTAAATTAAAAAACCCTTCAAAGCAAGAAAATAAATACGAAATTTGGAGAATTATCATTTTAGTTGTGCTTACATGATACATATTCCTAATAAAGTTGTGTTTGCTGAAATGACCACAAACTAATATAAATTAAGTATTGCACCAGCAGAGTGCTGGTTGCACTGGACATAATGGAGGCAACAGGGTACATACACGTTGCACATACACTGGGGGTTAATAGGGGCCCAACAGCCAAATTTTTGCCCTGGGGCCCCTGACAGTTTGATCCGGCCATGCTGAAACTCGTGTATCATATTGGAACAGACTGAGTATCAAACATGTTCAAACTATACCCAGCCCTGGTCTCCTCACAGGTAGTCTTACTTGTTATCTTCTATCATCTTTGTGGTTTGAAGGGCACATAAAGAAGAAGTTCATGTAACAATGTTAGCCTTCTCTTCCTGTTTTTCCCTGGCCTTTATAGTAGCGAGTCTGTGTTCCCTGAAAGAATAGATGTCTCTAGGGTAACCTAGAAAAAAATGTCAGAGAGAAATCGCCTGTCTGCTCTTCCCTCTTTTTGTGGGGAGGATAAAAGGAGGGTGAATCTGCTTTCCATATTCTCTTTTGTTGTGGGTTGAACCCATCGCCTGAGCTGTTCTTCCATTTCCTCTATTATAAAGAGTTGAACATACATCATCAGCAGTGATCTGCCCTGCTGATAGACAGACGGGAAGTGAGAGTGACAATGATTTCTCCTCTATGCATGAGGAGAGGCAGCAGAGGCTCTCTTGATTGTGGGAAATGAAGACTAAATGTGCTTCTATTCTCTTCCTAGGTGCAGATTTCACGCCTCTTGGCAGATGTTTGATGGAGTTGGTCAAGCGAGGAAAGGCTAAAGAAATTCTTTGATAACAAACAGATAGCTATTTCTATTTCTGTGTATTGAACCGTTTGCCTTTTCCTAACATGATCATAACGCTTTTAAAGACAGAATAATGGGTAGTCCACCACCACTTTCCTGTCACCTGCCTCCTACTATCAGATTTCACCCTCATATCTTGTCTGCCCACGTCTTGAGCCCAAGTCCCTCCTCAGCCACCATATGTCACGCTTTTTCTATACACTGTAGCTCCCTGTAAGTCCCTGTTCCTCTAACAAGGTACAACAGTATGTACTACGTACGGCATACTGCGTTTGTTGGTAGTTTGTATTAGGCGGTTTCGAATATAGCATGTGTCTAGTTCTCTTAATAAATCCATGGATGGTCCATTGTGTTCACCAGCTAGTCTCTAACTCTGTCGCAGTCTGTTTGGTGCTGGGCAGGTAGAGTACGATGAGTTTATCAGAGCTTTTTCTCTAAAAACAGCTTCGTCTGCTGCTGGAAACCAGGTAGATGAAAGCGCTGAGACTGAACCCAAACAGTAAAGTTGCAGAAACAGTAAAGTTAAAACCACCACAACAGTCATTTCACATCTTTTTGACTCATTGTTCATACAAAAAAATATTGATTGGTGCAGCTTTGAGTATTAACACATTATAGTCAGGCCAGATGAAATTTGGGAATGTGGGTGCATTATTTGGTACTGTACTGCAACAAAATCACAGTGTAGTGGCGATTTGTCCTCAAACCAAAAAACAAAATACAAAACAAAACAAAACTCAAATCAAACGGCCACTGAGGCACCTAAGGAACGAATCTTACGCAGGGAAACGAAGTCCATTGTCCAGGCAAGCATCGCGTTTCGTGTGGTTTATTTAACCATTTTGGCAAGCAAACAAACAAAGAACAATAGCGTCTGCAGCCTCTCTTGCCCTGGTAAAAAACCATGAACCCTTCCCGGTGCCTGCCGGTCCTATACCTGCATACCCATATATGTAGATTCACCTCCAGTGCCCAAGCTGCTCAGTACCTTCAAAACAAAAGCCTTAATAAGTACTTAAATTAACTAAAATAATGATAGGCTGCTAATATTGTAATCAAACTACTTCAGCCATATTCCTCAAACAAACGAAATAAATAAATTAATGTTTAAATGTTAAATATTACAAACCCATGAATAGCTCCAACACACAGCATGTACCATTAACTGGTAACTGGTTAAACTGCTTAAATGTTTTGTTTTTTGTTTTTTGACTTAAACCTAATAAATTGAGTCTTGATAAAATGTTCCAGTGCTGGGAATGACCCAGTCAGGTTTTAGTGTGTTTTAGTGTGTCAGGACAGTCCAACACACACTGATAGCTGTCAGTTGTGAGATGGAACCTGAGACCTTCTGGCACCAGAGTGGATCTCTGTGACTGCTACCCTGCCAAAAAGTGTTCTATCCAGTGGCGGCTAAAAATAAGAGAGTGCTGGCAGATAACACCAAAGCTCATCTTCTGAAGGAGATTAGTTATTGCTGTTTGTGTCTCGGGAGTGTGTTTTGGGGAAGGTGGTGTGTGATTGGACACATCTGCTTCCCAACCGCAGCGACCATATAGCCTTATTTCCTGCATACACACCATTTGGCACTTTGTCATCTGTGGCTATCTGAGTTCTCAGTGTGTTTACCCAGACTTAAAAGCAGGTATGCACACACACTTTCCTACTCGTGCACATAATCACACATGCACACACAGACTGTCCAGGGTGGAAATGCTCTAAAAATAGCTGGTGTTTGGTGATGTCTATGGAGATAAATTCTTTCATATGAGCCTTATGCATATTGTCAAACATGTATGCAGACACGCCCCCAGACACACACACACACACATGCAAAATTCTATCATGGTCTCTCATCCAAAAATAGTTCCAAAACTGGCATTTGATGCCCCTCAGTGCTATTGGTTTCCTTGGTCATTAGCCTCTCATATGAAAAACAGGGCCTGACCCAGTGAGAAAGTTTCTGCACTGGTTCTTTATGTCTGGCAAGATGGGAAATACACCCAGGCTCTGTCCTTCTCTGCTGCCCCAGATATATCACCCACACTCCCCTTTTCCCATCCAGCAAATAGTCAATGTCACCTTGACCAGGCACACAGGGGACAGCTGCTGCTATTCCGGTCCACAAAGATCACTCTCTCCCATAACCCTCCATAGCTCTGATTAATGAGGAGAAATCAGTTCACTTTCTGACTCAGGTGCCCTCACACAAGCTGCTGCTCACTCACTTTGCCACTTACCTTGCTTATTTTTAATATATTTTATAGATTGTTATTTTTCTCACATTCACTACTTCATATTTCGAATCAGGAGGACACCAGGACCAGGACCTGCTATCATTTTTAGATCTGGTTTTATTGCTGTGCCAAGCCACAAAGATATATGGAAACTTGACTGTCAAAATAAAAGCTTTGTTATTTTGATTATCGATTATAGTCTCAGAAACAAATTTTCTGGCATGACCTTCGTTTGAAGTCATAGAACCAGTATTAAGCCTAACAAAAACAGATCATCTGATGTCTATAGCCTACTAACTGATCAACTGACTGTGTTTTGCAAAGATTTGGATAACTGCAACAAACAGGCTACATGCATTTATATTGGAATCTGGAGCAGTTCAAATACAAAAGTATTTCTGTTGCCCCAAAATACTACAATATGAACAATTCAAAGCATTTATGGAAACACAGATTTCCACAACATGTAGCCTAGTCTGTTTAATATGATTAATTTACTTATTTCTTAACCCCAATATATCTATATGATCTATCCTGTCGTTGATCGGTACAGTATATTTATATTTTGGCTCTAACATTTTGCTCGACATGAACTTTCGTTCAGTAATTCCGACGAAAAAAAAACCCGGTATCATTTTATTTTGTCAATAAAGACTATTTCCGGTCGTGTATCAGCTAACTCGGTGCTCTTCACACAGTCAGGTGTCAGTACTCGGTTAACATGTTACCTGTGTGTTCCCCTGTATTTGCTGTGTTTTTCTGCATCCCCATAGGCTCTGAGAGACCCCGGGTGACTTTGTGTGAAATGTGCTGCTAGTTTTATTCACTGTTGTAGACATGGAGCCTCCGGACTTCGAAGCCATGAACTTCACGGTGGAGCCAGCGGTAAGGGTGTACCCGTTATGTGAGGAATGGAGAGACGGCTCGGAGGGCTCCGTGTTCCACCTCGCCAATATCTTCCTCTTCTTTGGCTTCATGGGCGGCAGCGGCTTTTACGGACTCCTCTACCTGTTCACCTTCCTGACTCTTGGCTTCTTCTGCTCCACACTCTGGGCATGGTCGGACTCGTGCACTACGGACTCTTTCCTGTGGACTTTCGCGCTCTTCGGGGTGTGTTTGGGACAGGTCTTACATGTTGCCTACAGGCTGAGGAGCCTCTCCTTCGGAAAGGAATTCCAGGATCTTTACAACTGCTTGTTTAAAAAACTGGGGGTGTCACTCACACACTTTGGGAAGATAGTGGCCTGCTGTGACGGAGACATCCACACCATAGAGAAGGACCACTACTTCGCCATAGAGGGAAAAACCGCTATCGACAAGCTGTCGGTGCTCCTGTCTGGCAGGTGACTGACTCATCCCTGAAAGTGTCTTGCGCCAAACTGCATTTACAGATCTGAATTGTTTTGTTTCAGGCTAAAAGTTCAAACAAAGATACAACAAAACTTAACACAGAATTACTTTTGCCATATTCTGTCAATTCGGCATTGATTTAGCAAACCCCCAATATTCGCCTAAAATACTAATACACAGTTTTTAATGAGTTAGTGCAGTAGACACAGGTATGAAAAAGTGACGTCTGTGCCCCATAGGTGTAAGCTTTAGTATCCTGTTACAGCCTACATTTAGCATAACTGATGCAACAGCTGCTAAATGAAGTGTGAGTGAAAACATGGGCTGCTATAATTCAACCCTCCCATTATCTCTCTAATGCAAGTTTAGGTAAACTCCAGAGCGAGTCCCTATTTTTCCTCCTGATATGATGTGAAACCGAGCTAAGGCTTCAGTGTCATCATGTTTAACACCCTCATGATCTATGAGCTAAAATACTGAGTAAATGTATTAACCCTAAAAATATATTTTTTTATCATTACCCTGGAGGAGCCCTGTTTGATATAACTCAGACATCACAGTGAGTTACTACAATAAATCTGATGTTAGGAGTTTCAGTAATAAGATATTGGGAGTGAAATGATGGAAGCACTGAGTCTGTGGCTGCCATATTTTCAGTCCTGGCCTTATTTTGTTAGCTGTTGCATGTATACAACTGAGTAGGGGCAGCGTAGGCATCACATACATGTATTTCCCCTGTTCCATGATTGTGTCTCTGTAGCTCTTTAGTGCTCAGGTGAGACAGGTGGTCAAAGGGTGGAAACTGACCCCACTTAACACGTTCACCAAAAAAACAAAGAACTACCTCTGTTGTTTATGGGCCTGGTACACGGCTTCAGCCCTTCAAAATGGTCAGCTAGATGGTGATGTTGCTTCAGGACCTCAATAGACATAGATCTGATTAACATACCTGTCAACTTCTCTTTATTTCCTTTTGCAAAACACTGTAACATTAAGAAAAGTTCTATATAAATAAAGTTTATTATTATTATAAAATACATCTCTACTAATATCTCCTAATAAATAAAATGTTGCTTCTGCTGATGATTTAGTTTCAAAGCATCAGGGATAAATTCATCACACCTTATCAAAGCTTGGCCCGTGGAATGAGAGAAGCACAGATACCAACTGACATAAGGCATATTAAAGTGAGTGTGCATTCACAGTGAAATAAGTGCATTTTAGCAAGGATTGAAAAAAGGGCTCAACACATTGAACACAATTAAATTATGTAGAATGTACAAGGTCGAATTTATTGTCATTCTCTCCATTTATGACATTTAGTATACAGGGGAACAAAACTGCATTTAAGTGCTACACTTTACGCAATAAGAACAAATACTGTCTGTCATGACATAGACTCCACTCAGCAACACATCCATTGATGATCTATTACTGGACAGGTTTGACTATCAAAAGGCTTACACCAGTTAGGTTTGCCACTACTTGTGGACAGCCCACTAATGAACAGGTTCTGGAAACAGAACAGCGTTATTTGGAAATTGGCCAAACCTTTTGGACGGCTGTCTGTGGGACTGTGTCCTTACTGACGTCTGATGGTGGAGGTGTTGCCTCTAGATGTCTGACATGAAAGGGTGACCTGACTCAACACCTACTGTAATCACACTTAACTGCATAAAATTTACTCTCTAAGGGATGAAACTTTCTTGCCTGCTGCACTTTAAGCCACAGCCCAGACACTAAAGTCACAGCAGGGGTTTTCTCTCAGCTGTTATACTTCGGTATTTTAAACCTGGGTCCTATTTTTACATATTTTGGGGTCTAAATGACTAATGGTTACCAAAAGATTTGGAATTGGTCCAGTAGATCGCCCAGCTGCAATGTAATCCTTGCGGGCAACTGTGCCCGTCAAAGTGTGTCCACTAAAAGTGCTTGTTTTTGCCTCTGACAGGCTCAGATTGTTATTCAAAGTGTCTGACAACATTATGGAAAGGATCCCTACCATAGACTGTATATAAAGATGGACAACGCGTCTCCACTTCCTCGTACTGTCCAAAATGAAGCCAAAATACCCCGGATACAGGAGCTGCCATCTTGCGCTGGTGACGTCATTTGGAGCCAGAGTCTGCACAGTAGTGATCCATGGTAGAGCCGCGGTATTGACTTCCCGCCTATACACCTATCTGAACCAATCGCGAGCACACTCACAGCTGTCAATCATGACATCTCACCCCTTTTTTTATAGCATCACATAACTAATTAAAACCAAGCTCATCAGAGAAATGAACACTTGAACATATATCAGCGTGATAAAAACTACCTAAAATGACAGAAACAAACAAACAAAAAAAAAAATGTATTTGACGTGTACTTTGATTTTTCAGTTGGCCCAGGTCCCATCTGCTAACATGGAGGAGGCGGGGTTTATGACCTATACTGCAGCCAGCCACCAGGGGGCGATCCAGATGTTTTGGCTTCACTTTTGTGGAGCTGTCATGCCATCCATCTTTCTATACATATACAGTCTATGATCCCTACAGAGACAGACCTTTTTGTTTAACCAGAAACAGAAAGTCTCGCTCTGAACTCTCGCAAGAGGTTGAGTTGTTGCAGGAAGATAACGTCACTGATTAGCATTTTAGCAGCAGTGTTTGTGTCCTGTGTGATTTACTGTTGACTTGCCCTTGATGTTCTAGTATTTCCCATTGGAAAGTGGATTAGTTAATATCAACCTTTCATCCATTCTCCTACAGGATCCGTGTGACCGTTAATGGAGAGTTTCTGCATTACATTTACCCCTTCCAGTTTCTGGATTCACCTGAGTGGGACTCTCTCAGACCATCAGAGGAGGGTGTATTCCAGGTTCATTTGAACTGATGTGCATGTGCAAAAAAAATATCTCAGGCATCAATAACTCAAGAAGCTCAAGCTTTTCCGTCCGTAATATTCTGTCCATAAATCTTCATGACCACAACAAGCATGTCTTACTCAACTTCAGGTGCAGTTAAAGGATAAAGACCAGTTCAGACCAAAGATTCACAATGAGACGAGTTGAAACTTGCAACTACTTGCAATGTGCCAGTCTGCAACCCTCTGAGCAATGACTCTCTGTACTTCCGTTCTGTCTGTCTGTCTTTCAGGCTTTTTTGTGGCTGGTTATTATTTATAGCGTCTTAAAACATGAATGAGGATAGTGGGAGTGAGTTACTTGCTACAGTTGAATTTCTAGTGTTGATAAAATCGCAAAACATAAAAGAAATGAGGTTGTCGAAATGACCAGCTGACTTCGCTACAAGCTGATTTGCTGCTGAAACAGGTGACGTGCCTTACATTCTAAAACAACGCCGTTGGAGATTTGACAAGCTGAGTAGCAGGTGACGCCATCAGCCGGCTTGAGTCAAGCTGAGACGGGCCGGTTCACACCGCTGCAACTTTTCCCTGCAATGTTCTAAAACTTCATCTCGTCGCAAATCTTTGGTCTGAACCACATTCTATATTATCCTGTTGTCAACAGACCCCATGAAAAGACCCAAACCAACAATGAATTGATCCTCCGAAGTATTGTGTGTGTATCCAAAGCCTGATATATCTCATTTCTTCGTGACATAGACCTTCATAGATAAGGACTTTTGACATGTGATGGCATGAAAAGCATTAGGTAATAACATTAATGATGACTGCATTATATTTAGGTGAGCCACTTCCAGGGTCCTGGTATTGTGAATGATGGGTCACTGGAATGGCTCACTGGGACACTTAATGGAATGGAGCCATTGTTAATGTTATTAGTTTCACTGGTGCTTTACCTGCTATGACAAGTCAAAAGGTCTATTGTCCAAAAAACTATTAAAAACACATCAGTGAGCCACACTGGGAACTGATGACAATAAGAAAAATATAGAACAACACCTGTTTTATCGTTTAAGTACAGTATTATGCATGATATGTTTTATACTCTTGAGCATGAAGAGAGCTCCAGATGAATTGTGATATATTTAAAAGCTGATTCCATTTACTCTATTGAAAATACACCAAATATCAATTAATCAACCAAAGAAATGTATATCAGCAATGGGTCCTGTCTCAAAAAATGATGTTACATGCATGGAGCATGTAACATCATTTACCAACACAACGGTCAAACTATATGTACAATTCAATCCAGTTGATGACTAATGAGGATTCGTATTATTGATCAGTTTGATAAACTATTAGATTATTAAAATGTCAATTTAAAGGGAGTATTTTTTGCTAAATATGACCATGTCCCCATTCACGGATAATTCTACTTTATTACAACTTGGGTGATAGATTCATAGTTTTGTCCATCTGTTCACAGATCTGAGCAGTTAGTTAAGATTAGACCCAAGTTGTGATAAACTGGCATTGTCCTTAAACTGAATGCCAGCATGTTCAGCCTCATCTCCTTGTTATCGTGTTTTATTCTCCACAGGTGACCCTGCATGCTGATAGCAGCTGCCGATACGTGGCCTGGAGGAGGAAAAAGCTCTATCTGCTATTTGCTAAGCATCGCTACATAGCCAAGATCTTTGCCCTGGTTGTGCGCAATGACATTGCAGAAAAGTTGTACTCCCTTAACGACAAGGCTTTCGACAAGTCTGGGCGCCGCTATGATCTCCGCTTACCAAGCTACTGTCACATTCCAGGGACCGAATTAGAAAAGGCAGATGTCTTCCTGCAAGTGCCAATGCAGGGTGGAAGGACTGCATGAACACACACACACACACACACACACACACACACACACACACACGATAGTATCCTCTTACCTATATGTGTAGTGAAGGAAAATTCCTTCACATAAACTATGATTGGCTATCTGCCTGGTCAGAGGCGGGACCTTAGTTTTAATCTGCTGTTTGATGAGTATTTTTGAATGTGCATGGATTTCCTTTGTATGTAGACACTGTTGGAGGTACAGTTTCTTTTTGAGGACTTAAAGAGTTTAGTATGGAAGCTTTATATTACATTTGTATGGTGACACACTGTTGTGTTGTGATTGGTTGGTCTATTTATCTTTTACAATAAAATTTTAAACAGGAATGTAAGAAACTATAAGATACTGTGATGTTAGTAATTAAAATAGAAATGAGAAATGGTAAATTAATGCTATTCTGACGTGTGTGTGTGTGTGTGTGCATGCAGGTACTTCATGCCACCCCTGCATAAGTCACTTGGACCACCCCAGTCAAAAAAATCTGGACACGGCTCTGGACTGACAGACAGCCTATGACATCCTTTGACTATTTTGTGGTAGCCTTGGTAAAGATGCAAATGTTACTCTTACTGAAAGAAGGTAGCTTTTTGACAAGCAGTTTGAGATAGCAGGAAGAGGCAGAGTTAGGCGACCTTTTATTTTCTAAAGAATGTGAACACAATGTGCAGATGTATTTTACACTGGCAGATAACAAAATTGCTGAAAAACTGTAAAAAGAAGTGCTCAGTGTGCCCTTCAGCATCAATGTTTGTTTTAAAGGGACAACATTTTGGGGACACTTTTCATTTGTTTAATACATATGCAAACAGAAATGTAAAAATGACTATTTGTGATTATAGGGGGAGTTGAAACAATTTCTTGACAAACAACAGTTCATCCATCCACTCAGTCTGTGCAGTGTCTCCAGCTATAACACGCATTGCCAGATCACTCTGTGAGCACAGTAGGTCTCTGTATAGGCACGATGATATAAAACCTGGCAAACTCTCTGTGACAATAAGACTTCAGGATGCTGTGCACAGCAAGCCCCCAGTAACAGTGCTGAGCTGTGAGGCGATCTTAGTGTCGTGGCCACACTCAGTACTGCAGGGCATGTGACGCACACTGGCACAAAAATATTTTTTTCCCATACTCAAGTAATACAAAAAGAACAGCTGTAAAACCATGAATACATACATGTGTGGGGAGCCAACAGGAAGTCAGACAGCTCAGGCAGAGGCAGTCTCTAATAGGCATGTTCTCAACTGGTTCATCTGGAGAGGGACGCTCATGCTCTATATAGTATGGCAGGGATGACATATTTTTGTAATCCAACCCAGAAGTTAGTGTCGCCCTGTTTCCCTCCACAATAAACCAATGGGATTTTTCCATTGGATTTTGGATTATTGCAGAAAATAAGCTCTGGCAAACAAAAGTTTATGATACACGTTTTTTTCAGCAAGGTAATCTTCTAACTCTTCTACAAAAGCCTTTAGGAAAGTTAGAGTTAGAATAGTTTGCAAGAGTGCGAGTATAAACACAACAAGACTATAAAGGCGGACGAGTGAGAAGATGAGTTTCTGTGTTCGGTGTGATGACATTTAATTCCCCAACAACCTCTGTAGTCTCATTTAGCCACTTGTTAGCAACCGCTTTTCACGATTGGGGTATTTACTGACATATTTTATGTCGTAGAACAAAACATGAAAATCTCTTAAGCTTGTGTTAACCACAGACCTTATTTCAGACATCTAACCCATTCAAGAAACCCAGACTTCCAGACGAGGGAACAGGAAGTGCAAACACAGGACTCATTCCTGTAGCACTCTATGGGCCCAATTCCATGGAAGCCAGAGGAAGCCTGAAAAATGTTTTCGGCATGTGTACAACTTTATCGAAATGAAAGGGATACTATGTTGGAATGCAGTATCCAGTTCTCTTAATACGTTCATGGTGCACAGGCACTGTGACCGGCTGTTGTTTGCCAAGAAATATGTCACTCTCAGAAAGAAAGAATATGCATATTTTTTTAAATGCTGAACTTTTCCATTAAGCTGGTAGTTTGGTGTCATTATTATGGCTGTACCCAACTACAAATCTCAAGTTAAATCTGAACTGTACACTAATAGACCAGCTGCTCTTGACTATGTATTAGACAAGCTTGTGTATCTGTAGTAAAATCCTATCTAGCCGCTGGTTTCTATCCCAGTTTGGCTCGACAGATCTTCTAGCCTTTAATTGTCACTTCAGTACAATTAAACACATCACGTGTTAAGCCTGCCATTTGCCTATAATGTCATTTTCACATGAGAATTTCTTTAATTATCATTGATGTTTCCACAACAGATCTGCATTTGACTTCTCAATCTTCCCATGGTTTTCTTTCATTGATCTTTCTGTAAAGCTAAAACATGATAGCAGGATTTTCCTGCTATCATGATACTATGATAGTGTGCCTAGTTAATTTGTTCCTTTGACTCTCGATGGTTTCAACTCTACACTGAAGCAGAACAAAAGAAACTCACTCAGCAGGTCACTGCTTCACAGACAGGCGTCTTACCATTTTGGCGTTTTCAGTCTACTGCTTCACTTGTGTAAGTCTAATTCTCAACATCCATTCAAACATCCCATAGTCACGCACCGCTGATCCATCTCAGGGTGTCCTGAACTTGACTATTTATTTAAATCATTGTCCACACGTCCACAGAAAAGTAGTGAATATAGCTGAGGACAGTTTGTGTGTGTTTGTGTGTATAGACTCATGGCACTTTGATTGTGCTGTTAAACTGAACCTAAAGGCAAACAGCTTTACTTATCAACTTTAGAGAAGCTAATTCAGGCATTAATTAATTAATTAATTAATTAATTAATTAACTACTTATTTGGATGTATATGTACATTATGGATGTAGAAAGTGAAATAAACAGATTAACCTTATAAGATGGCATAATGTGTACAACTGACAGATTAGATCAGTGCATATTGTGACTGTAACATTGTGCAAATGTAAAACCTAGGCTCACTGTGTCTGTATTGTACTGTAAAAATAAAATTTGCTTCATTATACTGTGTACCATAACCACATGTTGTCAGTTCTGTGTGTGACTTCTGTGTTCTTGACAACAGTAGTTCAACACAATAATCTTAACTCAAAGTCCCTTAACTAGTTGTTTTTCTTTTTGGGTGCTTTCAGTTGGATGGAGTTTGCTCAGTTGTCATGGAGACAGCTTAGTAAGTGGGTAATTCATCAAATCCATACACCAAAGTTCTGTTAAATAATAAATACAACACAACACACACAAAGTAATCAAATAATTTATAGAAAATATATTGTGTTTGTTTCCAATAGCTCTCATATAGGTTGTATTTGAGTTTAAATTAAATCAAATTTCAAACTTCAAAAATGTCTGCTTATGAATGAAAAAAATGCAGAGAAGAAAGGATAACCAACAATTCAGTTACCACCGGTTTTATTCAAATTCAAATTCAAATTCAAAAAAGAATCTTAAAGGGAAGCAGCCAATGTTTCCACCAATTCAAAACAGATTTGCCAGTGGAGTTTGGGAGACTATTTCCATAACGCGCTCTCTCTGTCTCCCCCTGCAGGAGCTGTCGGTCACTGCAGGTACACTGCTCTCGCCTTCTTGCCCATTTTAGTCTCTCCCTGTCAGCTGTGTGGAATGTGCGACGCACATTGTGCATGCCCCCCCCACCCCACCCCCCATCTGAGGGTCCAGTCTGCAGTCCCCAGCAGTGTCTCAAGTCTTTCATAGAAATCATTCCTCCTTCTTTGCTCTACGGACTCGAATTCCACCGCTCCTGAATCGGTAAGTAATGAGGCGTTTTCCTCTCGGTACTTTGACGAGCAGTTAAAAGTTGTAGCTGTGAGAAATTCTTGTGTGAGGAGGCTGCATGCGTGTATCCCCACATCTATTTTTACATGTGAGCCCCCCCAGTGCTGGAGCACATCAGCCTGAGAGCGAAAGAACACAGCTGAGACTGTTCCAGTGGGATGACATGATGCTGTTTATATAATAAGCAATATAGTAAAGTCATAGTAAATATTAACATTTTCAACAGAATTTGGACATTATTCTATGAGCACATGTACTTCAATGAATCTATGAGTAGAACAGATACAGCAAAATATTTATACAGGACCTTTCCTGCAGGCCCGTTGTGACATTATCACAGGATGGACTGTGACATTGCATGAACTGCTCTTTTCCATCACAGCGCTGTTTAAAAATGGAATCCAGTGTTTTGTATCTGCAGCGTCAGACAGACTCACAAAACACATTCATTTAGAAAATGAATGAAAAGAAATATATATGATTAATATTGCATAGAAAACAAGGCAACAACATATAAAAAGAAAACTAACAAAATGAATAAATAAAGTACAATAAAATTTAGTTCTTTGGGTAAAACTTGAGATGTGCTCTTGAAGAAAATGGGTCAGAATCTTCAAATGTGTTTCCTTTTGTTGCAAATGTCTATTTTTCCATAGAAAGAGAAAGAAAATCTTTGGCCACCAGTTCATTTGTGTGTATTTTTCCAAAACACAGCAGCTGTATTTGGCAGGGAGACTGAACTAATCAAAATCTCTTATTCAATTCAATTCAGTTTTATTTATATAGCGCCATATCATAACAAAGTTATCTCAGGGCACTTATATGAGGATTTCTTTTTCTTTTCAAAAAAGCTCCAAGGGGCACTTACTAGCTTTTTCCATGTCTCACGGTTTGGAAAAAAAGTTTGAAAACAAAGGGGTAACAGCCAACTCGGTTTTATGTGTATGTAAGCTAAAGCAAACAAACAAACAAAAAAGCTTTTTTATGTAAAATAATTCTCACCATCTCTGCAGCTCCCCTCATCTCTACAGAACTGTTTAGCCTCTTTTAGCTCATTGTTTTGGTTTTCTGGCCCACGAACTCTGCTCTAATCCACCTGGTTTCCAGCAGCAGCAGGTAGCTGTTTTCACTGAAAAAGCTCTGCTCTGTACACAGCAGACAGAACATCACATTCATGTCATTTCATTTAGACTGTGAATTAGTGCTATTAAAAAAAAAAAAAAACTGTGGTAAAAACCATTCATGTCAGACTCATAGTTGTGTTATACAGGCCGGAGATATTGGACATTTCTGACGACTACGATGTCTCCCACTTGGGAAAAAGAAAGTGGCAAATAGCTAGCAGTGACATCTAAATAAAGAAAAGAAAAGAAAAAGACAAAAAAAGCCAATATTAACTCAAATTCAGCCCATTCATCTAATACAAATGAAGCTATAGACTGTTAGTTTGTATCTACACATATGTAACACAATTTAGATTTTGGCAACATATTTTGGTTATTTATAATATATACATATTATATACATATACATACATACCTAAAATTATATATATAATAGTCTACATATAGCAAGAAACGGCTCTAAAGGTAGGATTTCCTGTTCTTTCCGTTCTGCTGACATTGCATGAATGCCACAAAAATGAGCAACTAGCTGGTGAACAATATGCCACTAAACAGCCAGATACTTCTTCAGGTGGTCATATTCATCAGGTGGACCCCAACACCACTCCAAATGAATGCTAATGTTGCTGGATGTGTAAAAAGGCAACTATTCGCTAACATGTTCCATAATAACTTTATACAGTGTGTTGTGTTTTCAGCGTGTTTTTCTGTCCCCAAGTGGTCAAACAAAATCAATGAATGCTGCTTTAACTCACATAAAATAGGAAACATACCAAGTATAAGAATAACTTTGGGCTCAAAGGATGATCAGAAGTGAACATGTTTGCTAACATGATAGCAATGTAGCCTGATAGAACAAACTAAAAAAAGAAAGAAGGTATTTTTATGTTACCTATAAGCCCTGAGCAATTCATCCTCCTCCACTCACATTTTCTCCAACCTTGGCCTAGTCTTCAAGGTCACCCTGCTGCAGGATGTCTTCCACCCCAGAGCTGCCCCCCCTCCTCTTCAGCACGCTACCCTCCTTCCCCTCAGCCACTCCAGGGCCCCTGGCTGTGGAACCTAATACCACCTCGTGCCAGGAGTGGGACCAGGCCCACCATCTCCTCTTCCATCTGGGGAACCTGTCCCTGCTGATGGGCTTGGTAATCCCCACCACCCTGGGCCTGCACATGATCCTGCTGCGCCTCCTCCTGACGACAGGTCTGTCCACAGCACCCCCTGCTGATGGCATTCTTGTGGCGATAATACTGTCGCTGGGAATATTATAGAAAACTACATTTATCAGCCTCAGCAGATCTTTACTCCAATCAAAAGTGCCCTGTGCGTCAAAGCATCTGTAAGTTATTACCACTAACTTGTTGAGGATTTAGATTTTGTAAAAGCTGCCCTGCACAAAGAGGATCTCTTCAACAGGGCTGAGGCCTTAAAAGGCTCTGACAATGGCAGATAAAGGAAGGAGAGAATGGAAAAAGCACTTCCACCATGTTTATCTTCTGCTTGGAAGGAGAGTGGAGACAGGAAGTAGCAGGATTTATGAGTTATGTGGTTGTAATTTTGACAGTTTATTTATTATGTATTTATATTGCCCTTTGGCACAGGTTAGTCTCTTAGGGTTTTATAGAGAAAAAGAAACAGACAGGAAAGAGGAAGAGTAAACTAACAGAGCTACACTAGTTTATCTTGAAAGGTAGCTTTAAAAACATCTTGGATGCCTTATTATGGAAGACTAGATGAGTCATAAGTATAGTAATGAAACAGACAATTCTATACATTAATTAATTAATATAACAATAAATAAATACATTTAATAAATTGAAGCTGAAGTATTTTTAGACCCAGTATGTTTGACCTTTACAACTTATAATTATAAATATGTTTAAGTACATTTCATGCATTTTAGTGACAAATCTGGTTCCACTGGTCTGGTAACAATCTGAAACTAAATTGGATTTGTTTTCCTGTCAGTGTACTGGCCTTTTAATATGTACTCTTTATTGTGAAAAAAACTCTACTTGATGATTTCTCAATAATTTACACATTTTCATCTGAAGTCAGAATTATATTAACATTTCTCTCTCGTTGCTTCTATGAAAAATAAGTCGTTCAGATGTGAAAATGACTTCATGCTTGTTCACCTTGAAATGTTGTACAGAAGCTGCACTTTTGCAGGTTTAAACTTACAGACTTGTTGCTATGGTAACAGCTCCAGATAAACTTTAAGCTTTAATAAACTGAAAAATCCAGACTTTCTATGTACAAAGAACAGGAGTGGACCACTATGGAAATAAGTTATGTTAAATTGTAGTGTTTTATGAATCACATCTGGTTTGAGTAACAAACTATTTTTATTTGATTTGATTTAAATGTCAATGTCCCATGCTGGATTGGATCTTTAGTTTTTGTTTTGGTTATTCATGTTTTTAGTTTTGGGCTCTGTATTAGGACAAGCAGTAATGAACTTCCTGATATTACAACCACAGTAGCTATACATGATATTGTCTTTATGAATGGATATTAAACTAGACTCAAGTATTCAACTTTGAATTTACACATTTAATCAGGTGTTAACATTCAGTGTCTGGACACATCTTCTCCTAAATCCACTTTGTTCTATGTCTGTGACCCTGACAGGATGTGGTCTCTTCATTGTGTGGGCAACTCTGTACAGGTGCAACCTCGATGTGATGGTTTGGAACGTGGTATTTCTGGTGGTCAACTTCATGCACTTGTTCTTCCTCCTGTACAAGCGTAGGCCGGTGAGTTCTAGATCAGCATGCCCTCATTCGCATTCGAACAGTCACATTACATTCAGGCCATTCAAGTGTTTCACCAAATTGAAATTCAGGCCCCAGGTGTCGGGTGAACAGTGTGTTTATTTATGCTCAGGCTCAGTGTAGACTTTTTCATTGCTGTCTTGGGCTGGAAGCAGCATATCCTCCAGGGTTTGGTCCTGCTTTATGCTAATGAGATGCAAATAAAATCCATGGGTGCCACCGGGGGATGTAGTGTAAGTGAGGGGCCCCCGGTGAGCTGATAGAATCAGGCCAGGACTTTTCATAATGAAACAGGAGACCTGTCCTCCTCAGCCACTGCTCTTTTGTGTTTTCACATAGACCACAGCAGCATTACTGAAGTTTGCTTTTCATGTTAGATTTTCATTCAAAAGACGAATTAAGGCTGTGGCTCTGCTCTGTCAGATTAAGATCGACAGGGAGCTGCGCTCTGTCTACAAGCGGATGTTTGAGCCCCTCCATGTACAGGAGGCTCTGTTTCAGAGGCTTACAGGACAGTTCTGCACCATCCAGACTCTGAAGAAAGGCCAGGCCTATGCTGCCGAGGACAAGACCTCTGTGGACGAACGCCTCAGCATTCTCCTCAAAGGAAAGTATGTGCTGTTTGACTCCGGGTGCAGCTGTTGTTCTGTGTCGTCCACCTTCTACATGATGGATATGTCTCAGTGAATGATCATTGCTTAGTGAAGTGGAAATGGAAGTATGCATGGAATATCTTCTTTTTTATTACTATTATTAATATAAAGGTTTGATGCTGAAATTACTAGTCAGTTATCCACAGAATATTAATTGTCATCAGGTTTGATAATCGATTAATCGTTCAAACAATTATCAATTAAAAATGCCAAACATTCTGTTGTTCTCCAGTGCGAGGATTCACTTATTCAACATGACATATTTTCTTTTGTCTGTTTTATATTATTTTAAATAGAATATCCATATCTGGCAGCATGGATTTGGATTCCTTGAACAAAACCTCACCTTGGCCTTGTGATCGATATTTTTGACAATTTTTGACATTTAATAGACTAAAGCCTCTTTCACACATAGTTCCCTGTAAATACTGGGATAACCTTTCAGGCAACGCTAGTGATTTTCACTATTCACACATGCAGCTACATTCAAGAACATTATGGATGTATGAAGAGAAGTGGATACAGCGTCAGAGGCGGGGCCCCATTCATTCCTATGAAAGTTGCTCAGTGGCGCATGA
Organism: Macquaria australasica; assembly: GCA_005408345.1. NCBI lineage: Eukaryota > Metazoa > Chordata > Actinopteri > Centrarchiformes > Percichthyidae > Macquaria > Macquaria australasica. Next base: position 22,806 of record SEMN01000358.1, on the reverse strand, counting down.
AGGCAAAAAGGTTCGACTTCCCAGGTATAAAATTACCTGGATCTTCCGCAGAGCTTCTGCTTCGTGCGGCCCATAGAGTAAGCGCACTAGCGTTTCCCTTAACCCGACCTCCCAACCGTTTGGTCTCAGGCTCACGTGAATGGCAGTGACTCTATAACTCTGGATTCAGCTGTTAGTGAAGTTTACAACTTTTAGGATATAATGATTTAAATAAGGGCTATTTAAGTGTTCATACTGAGAAGTTGATGTACGTCAAAGAAATTATTGCTGATTTACAGACGTCTCTTTCACAATGTAAGTCTATGGGGAAAAGGCTTTTGGGGCCAGTGTGCATCACGTGACGGACCCTGAAGTTGTAATTACACAGTTTGTCCACTATGTCAAATTGGCTTCAAAGCCCGGCACCCATCCTGGGGACTTGTTAAAGCTGGGGTAGGCAGTTTTCTTTTGGCGTCATTGGGCTAAAATGCCATATTAACCGTGCAGCATATTGTAATTCAAGTGGTCTGAGAGCAAACCTCTACTTCAGCCCCTCTTCTTGACTCTGTTTTCAGGCTTCAGATAATCTGTCCCATGACGGTAGACTTTAGCCTATCACGGGTTATTTCAGAGAGACGGTGCGTTCGTATTGGCTAAGCTACAAGAGCAGATGCGCGTTTACGTCCCTTCAGACTGTAAAAGCCTGATTCAATGGCCGAAAATCCTGAAACTTGTGATAAATTTCCAACACCTCCTTTGCCTGCAGCGGCGTATAGAACAAAACAACACGTCCCGGCTCCACACGGAGCTTCAGGCTCATTACGTTCAATGCCATGACGCTGACAACGACGAGTGGCAAAGAGGCATGATGACAAACAGTGGGGAATAACTTTTGACGGGGGACAGTGGTGTGTGTGTGTGGTGTACTAGCCTCTCTTCCCGCTGCTGGACGGCGTTGCAGCTGCCTCTGAAGCCTGGGGTGCTCTGCTCTGCGGCCGCGAAGTGCTGGAGGGGCGTCTTTGAGAAGACAAGTCACGGCGGGAGGGACCGCGGTCTCAGTGAGGCTCATGCCGTGGAGAGCGAGCCCTACAAGGGGAACTGATTCTTTATGCTGCCTGTCGAAGTTGTGGGTTTGGTGGGAGGGGCTTAGCGGAGTGATACGAGGCAGCAGGGAGAGAGGCGGAAGGTTTTGCATATGTTGCACAGATTTTGCCTACCCCAGCTTTAAACAAGTTGTGGATTCAAATACGTCATCAGCGGAGTCTTGTGATTAGTTCGCTCGCTCCACGTGAAAGTGCCTTTCGTCAGATGGACGTAACCCTGTAAGTGCTTGTTCCTGCAATGTTACTGCTTTCATTCACACACAGCCGGCATTTTTCCTGAAATGTTACTAGGTCTTAAGGTGGGATATTGGCGGTACAGATTTCTCTGAATATCGATCCCTGCTTCCATTCCCACATGACCCCATGCAGGAAATGTTCCTGAACATTTCAGGGACAGACTGCATGTGTGAAAGGGGCTTTAGATGGAGTCCTATTGTTGTGTTCCATGGTCTAAATGGTGCTTCACCACGCTAACAGCATTTAACATAAACTCTCCCATAGCTCCCAATGATGCCCTCAAATCCCCAAATTGTCTCCCATCTCACTTGAGCTTTTGAAACTCAACTCAAGTGAGTTCTCGCAGTTGAGTTTTAAAACATCAGCAGTGAAAAGGAGCTATAACAAAATTAGGCAGTGACCTTTAAAGTGTACCTTTTTATAATTACATATTGAATTTAAAATATAGAAAATAAGCACAAAACAATGGCTACTGTTTGATTTAATCTAAACTGTATCAACACTGACATTAGCCGTCAAACATTCATGTAGGTTTATATATAATATTACCTAATAGCAATTAAAGACCCATCATTTCAGTAGTTCTTTTGAATAGTTTTGAAAGTGAATTTGGAACCTTTTAAATAGTTTTGAGAGACGTTTTGAGTAATCTGAGAGTAATTTGGACATCTAGTGACCATTAGATGCATTTTTGTTTTTAAGATGTATCAGAGTTTTGACTTCGACCTTTCTGTGTGACAGGATAAAGGTATCGTACCGAGGTCACTTCCTCCACAACATCTATACCAATTCATTCATTGACTCTCCAGAGTTCAGGTCCACTGAGATGCACAGAGGAGAGAAGTTCCAGGTAAGAAGAAAATGTGATTTTCTTTGGTGGCATCATTGCTTAATTGCCTCAGATTCAAAATCTCTAAGGTTAAATAAATAAAGAAAGAAAGAAAGACTTACCAGTCTTGTCATCTCCTTCATGACTGCAGTGGTGAAATGAATAATGGCTTTGTTTAATGGATATATCCTACAATCCTCATTTCTTGAAAAACAAATGTTGTTGTTGTTGTTGATTGACAGGTGACCATCGTGGCAGAGGAGAACTGTAAGTTCCTGTGTTGGTCTCGAGAGAGGCTCACCTACTTCCTGGAGTCAGACACTTTCCTCAATGAGGTGTTCAGGTACCTCATTGGCAAAGACATCACCAACAAACTGTACTCTCTGAATGACCCCACACTTAGTGACAAGGTGGGTCAGATTATAATGAAAAAGTTGTAGTAGCACAAACACATCAACATTACACTGTATAACAGCTACAATAATGCTTGTTGTACTGATGATGTTGGTGGTGCATGTGTCTCAGGCAGTGAAGAAGATGGACCGTCAGCCCAGCCTGTGCTCTCAGCTGTCTATGATGCAGATGAGGAACAGCATGGCGAGCACCAGCGACACTGATGATGTCCTGAACCAGATCCTACGAGGAGGGTCTGCTGGATCATCACTCCGTAAGTCCCATTCTTACCCAACCAGATGTTTTCATGTTTTTCCAGGTTACTGTAACCACAAGTGCCTTACAGCAGAACAGGTTACAGCAGATTATTCCCTAATTTAACCTAACCTCAAAATGATAAGATGTGTTGATAGTAATACAAGTAAATGTACTTTTAAAGCCGTTAGAGTTATTATGTGTAGAATTTCAAAGTGATAATAGCATCATTCAATTTTTTTTCTGATGTATACCATACATGTGGCCCATTACCTCAAAGGTTCAAAGGTTTACATTTATTCATCCATATATGGAGCTACAGCGTGCCCACCGCTCTGGGAAACCACCAAGGAGAAAAACTGAGGCCAATAGTGGTGAAGTTTCTCAGATATAAGGATAGGCTTGCTGTACTGGAAATAAGAAATATGACATCGAGCAAATCAAACCAACATTATATTATAGTGTCATTTACCCATATTTAACATACTGCAATTTTATATGGTAAAAGTACCTTTCCAACGTATCTGTACAAAATAAACAGAAACAGTTTATTAGATCAGAAACGGTATGAAGCGCACCTCTCTTTTTCAAATTTCAGTTGTTGACTATTTTTGACATCAACATTCTTCAAATCTGTATAATTGTCTTTAAAGTGAGATTTACCTTATAGTTCTAGATATTATTTTGTTAATAATTCACAATTCCATAATTATCCAACTAGACAGGCTAAGAATCTTCATCTTCCATGGTATAAAACATCTTGTCATCAGATATCCTGGAGTTATCTTGTGCAATGAAAACGTACATTTAATGGATTTCTCTGTGTCATTGTCTATGTACAAAGATAGACTTAGAAATGCTCTGCTGTCAAAAACATTTGATTTGGAACAATAATATAATATAATATCCATAGTACACCTGCAGCAAGGTGAGAAGTTAAACCACTGGAGGTCACCAAAAACGAGATTTTTAGGGGATGTTGAGTCACTCTTTAAAGTCTAAAGCTGTGCTAGTGGTTCCTAAATACCTGAACATTCATCACACCCTACAAGAAGAGCTTAGTGTCGAGATTAGACACTGTCATAGTGACATCATCAGCTTGGAGACTACACATTAATAACAGTAAGGCTGTGTTACAAACTGGATTAGTGGAGTTTGAAAAACATGGACACTTACCAGGCAGAGAGGGTCTAAGAAAACAGCGCATTATGGGAAATAGGGTCCAGGGATTTTGGAAGTCAGAATATCTCAGCTTCTGCTACTTTAATTTTGACTTTCATTCTGTCTCTTGCGAGTCACCAAAATGTATGGAACAACGACACTAAATTGCTGAAGTAGCCTATTAAACTGTACCAATCTACTGAATGTACATAATGAGATATTTTCAACCATGTTTGCTCAGTGATAGGAGTATCTTGAGTTTCAGAACAGGGATTTATATTGTGACAAGAATACAGTTTCGTGAAAAAACTGAATCACAAAAAACTTTAATTCCACTCTGACAGACTGTCAGCTCCTGGCTGCTTTTATCTATATCCACTTCTTCCTTCAACAACCCATATTTGTTGAACCCAAGTGACATCACTCATTCATATTCTCCAAAAAAAAAGAGTGAAAGCATCATGTGCATTATGGGGAGACACTTCTAAAAGCAGATATTTGTATCTTTTGTTGCCTGGATACAGACTAAAAGCACCTGTAGTGGAGTGTTGGTCTTCAAAATGCTTTCAGTCCAGGAGAGCAGCTCTATTTCTATTCTGCAGAAGGGCTCTTAGAGTTAATGCAGCAATGTGAGTGGTAATGGAAACACACTGAGAGGGCTTTTTCTGGTTTCCCACTATCTATCCATCCACTCATCCTGTGCTGGGGTCTGGGGATGTATGGACACACATTTCATAATAGCCTCCTCTAGTGTGAACTGTTTGCTATATGGATGAGGGTTTGTGTGCTTTGTGACGTGTGACCACTTCTGTTGGTTGAGCCAGGATCATGCATTTTTCATCCCTGAGTGCATATGAGCAAAAATAAATTACAACAATTTCTATATTAAAAAACACCTCATTGATTTAGTTGTAATATTTTTGTATTTCTAGAAAAATCACCTGGCACCAAGACCTCCTCAAAGATGAAGCCCATAGAAGAAGGCATGGAGGATGATGTTTTTGAAGAATCTGCTTCTCACCGTATGCCCAGCACTTCCAGGGAGGTGTAGCCAGCAGGGGAAGCAACACCAGATCAAATGTAGATCTTTTTTAGCAGCCTAACAACTAGAGCCTGATACACAGGCATGGCCAGTATTATGAGCCATGTCATTTTCCCAGATATATGGATATCTGCCTATATGTTGGCTGAGTAAGAACAAATGTCAGTAGAGAAATGTAAAAGATATGTGTGGGGTCATTTAGAAACTGTCTCCATTACAGTATATTATTATCAGATTTTTTTTTAAAGCTGCATTGATTGATTTCTTTGTCCACTTACAGCAGTATAGGCTGTAAAACACAGAGTTGACATATTATCACCTTACAAAGTTGTTATTGTGAACAATTGCCCATCCAGACACAAAGCAACATTATCATCATGGAGTGGTGTTTGTATTCACCAGATGAATGTAGGTCCAATATTCACTTTCTTTTAGCTCTGGTTTTGTTCTCCACCATAGACTGTATATAAAGATGGACGACGCGTCTCCCAGTGTACAAAATGAAGCCAAAATACCCCGGATACGGGAGCAGCCATCTTGCGCTGGTGACGTCATTTGGAGCCAGAGTCTGCGCAGTAGTGATCTGTATCGAGGTCCCGCCTTAACCAATCGCGAGCACACCACGTTGTCAATCATGACGTCACACCCCCTTTTTATAGCATCAAATAACTAATTAAAACCAAGCTGATCAGAACTTAACAGACAACTGAACACCTGAACAAACATCAGCGTGATAAGAACTACCTACAATGACAGAAACCATCTTTGGGAACATTTTATTTGACGTGTACTTTGATTTTTCAGTTGGCCCATGTCCCATCCATTAACATGGAGGAGGCGGGGTTTATGACCTATACTGCAGCCAGCCACCAGGGGGCGATCCAGATGTTTTGGCTTCACTTTTGGGGAGCTGTCATGTCGTCGTTTATATAAAGTCTATGGACTCCACCAACTCCTGAGAAAAATCTCTGGCTCTTTAGCTGCTAAATGCTTCACTACGTCACCACCTAATCTCTAACCGGGTCTGTCTGCTGTTTGCTGCTGAGCAGGTAGTGGACAGTGGGCTTTTAAAGCTTTTTCTCTGAAAACAGCTGCCTGCTGGAAACGAGACTGATGAGAAGGGTGAGACTGAACCAAAACAGTAAAGCTGGGCCAGAAAACCAAAACAATGAACCAAAAGATGCTAGAAAGCTCTGCAGAGTTAGTTAGTTATTTGATGTATTGTTAATATAAACATATTGATTAGTGCATTTTTAAATTCTCAAATATAAATATCAGAATCAAAACTGAATGATATCAATTCTTTCATTTGTTTCTGGAAAACATAACATATGGTCAGTTTCTCTGTGTGATGCAAAAAAACCCCAAAACAATTATTGAAAATTATTGATTATATATAGACACAAGCATTTATTTGTTTTATCCACAAGCTCCTAAGTGTCACAACACAATCTTTCTTAGTGAGGATTTTCTTTGGATAAATCATTTTATTTAACAAAGTATTCTTTTTAAAATGTTTGAAACAGAAACCAGTGTGAATTTTGAGTGAAATGTCTTGTCCTAATACTGTTTGCTGTACTGTGTGTTTAAGATCTGGATTCAGTTATTATTGTAATTTCACTGTTGTATCCCATTAAATATATGTGATCAGTCATCTCACTCTGCTGTTTGCTTTTCCAGATTAGTAAATCTGAGTTGGAACTGAATTGTCAAAGTCAGGGTAAGGGTGTGATGGTCAGGTATTTGTAGGAGTGGAGTGCCCCCCTGTGGGCATAATGTGCCATACATGCTCGATTCATTACAGTAAAGTCAGTTACAGTTTTTTACAACAGACCCCTTTCACAGCAGACATTTGGACTTGTCAATGCAGGAAATGCACAGGTGGAATTAATAACATTAATGATGGCTGCATTCCATTTAGTAGAGCCAGTTCCAGGGCTCTGGTACTGTGTATGCTCACTCAATGACATAGCTTACTGGGACACTGTTAATGTTATTACTTACACCTGTGCTGCTTTTCCTGCTTCGACAAATCCAAATGTCTGCCATGAAATAGGTGCATAGCTAAGTCCTATTTCTCTGTACAAGTTCACTTTTTCAAAACTCTTGACACAGTTCTCTTTACCGACACGCAGCTCAGTACAACAGTTCATCTCACATCCAAAATGCACTAATGCAACCAAATCACTTCATGCTTCAACAGGCGTTTTTTTATTTTGCATTTTTGCAGAGAATAATTCCAAGCACACAAAATGAAACTAAAGTAATTCCAGTAATACAACACAAACTCTACATTCACTAAACATGCGTGTATAGGAGAGCTACAGATATAGAAATACAACAGTGCTAGTCAACCCTGCTTTCTGCATTTGGCCACAAGTTCTCATCCACGTCACACCTTCTGTCCTCTCTTGCAATACACCTGGGAAAGAATATTTTTGTTGATCTCTACGGAAAGCCTAAAGGTTCACAATTCATCTCTGAATTTCCCCGGAGTTGGAAGTGTTTAAAATATATGTGATGCCATTAGGCGTTTAATAAACAAAACATAAAAATAAAGACATAATAAAATAACACCCAAGTGCATACTTGGGATTTTGTTGGATTTACTTGGGGCACCCAAACAAACAGCAAAGGGGATTAGTGCTTAATTAGTGTGGTCTGTTCTGATTGGGTGATCACAGTTCAAATGTATTGGCTGTGAAAACTACACATTGACTGTGAGGCTGCTCTAACCTGTTAACATGGTCACCGAAATGAAAAGCTTTTCTGAAATATTGATGTGAGGATGGGGAATTACAAAGACACTTCTAGAAGTTCTCCATGTGACTGGACTTTACACAAGGATTTAGTGTTATCAAAGGAATTCCGACCTGTGGAGGGCAGCAACACGCTGTGCAGCAATACACCTTTGCTGCATCGAGTCTGCCGCAAAATCAGGAAGGAGAGTCAAACAGTCACCGCTGCACAGTCATTTAAGTTTGTTGTGTATATCCTTGAGCTCTAACAAAGGTGTTGAATGCATCTCCTCCCTCATTAAACATTTGCAAAGCTGATTTATAAGTATTTTAAATCCAGCACTGTTTACATCCATGTTTACTAGCTGCTGTCTCTGTTGGCACATTGCAGCATATCTTGGCGTTTTACTGCAACCTGTAGATCAGCAGAAGTCTTTTATCGGACCGAGACACTGCTTTATTGGAAATTAGTTAGTTAATGGACAGTGCAGCTGATAGGACTGATCCGATTCTACATCACGCAGTTTTATACCGCAACAAATAACAGATTCAACTCAGGTGTAATTCCACCACCAAGTTTAGATTTGATTTGTGTTCTGATTCAGCGTTTTGTTAAAATGAATGGATCTGTGGTTACTGTAGGTCTGATTAATAAAATAACAATAGAAGAACTTTCATCATTCATCAGAAAGATTTTTCATTTCATGATATGTCATTTTCCCATTTTAATCAGTATCATGGATAATATTATAGTCACGGAGAGGAGGAGTCTCTCAGCAGTAAAAACATTTTAATTAAATATCAGTTTCTATGAGGCTGAAAATCCCTGTGCATCAGGTAAAAAGTATATTTGGATTAAGATATATTTACATACATTCTCAGAATAATCTGATTATTACATGAAATTAATTTACAGAATATAAATAAATTTAGATACAGAAAATGAATAAATAAAGTGTTTTGGGTTTTTGTGCTTTTCTGTGTCTCAGAATGAATAAAAAATACAGGTTTTTAAGGAATGTGCAGATGTTTATTTAAGGGGCAACATGCAGAGATTAATATTTTGCCTGAACTTTTGTCATGTTGGAGGACATCACTATGCACTGCTGTGCTGGCAGTAGTCACCATGCACCCTTATTATTGTTTAGACAGAATCACATTATCTGTACAAATGCTAACTCCAAGTCATCTAGAGCTGTTACTGTAACAGCTGCAGACTGACAGAGGGTGTTTTCAATTCGGCTAACATGAAAGATGCAAGGAAGAAATGCAACGAGAGAGGAAACAGGGCTAAAAGGCTGCATGCCAATTCCCTGGCTGTGGTTGAATAGTATTTTTTGCTTAGGAAGGGTCCTAACTGAGTATAGTATCTAACTGGCAGCCATGATAAGAGCTGATGGAATTCTCTAAATGCTAAGGAAAGGTGCTTCGATGCTTCCCTTCTTATCTCCTTTAGCATAGGGTACACTGGACCGTCCTTTACAAAAGGAAAGGAGATAATGCACAATTCCTTGCGGGAGCAACATTTAAAGTGGCGTGCCGTCACTTAATTATGTAGCCTAGTGTAAGTGCACTTAGATTCTATTAGCGGCCCAGTTGTTTATTCTTAAGTCCTTATGAATTCTCCTTCACATCTTTCCTTGACCTCATGACATTTTCCATCAAGGTCAAGGAAAAGTGTTTAGGAAAAGACATAGGACGTTTCGACTGCAGCCCCTTATAGAGTGCTCCAGGAATGAGTCTGCATTTTTGCCCTTCCTGTTCCCACATCTCGAAGTCAATGGGTTTCTTGAATGGGTTTTTGGTTAGATGTCTGATATAAGGTCTGTGGTTAACACAAGCTTAAGAGATTTTCATGTTTTGTTCTACGACATAAAATACATCTTGTGTTAAAAAGGCGATTGCTAACAAGTGGCTACATGAGACTACAGAGGTTGTTGGGGACATTAAACGTTATCACGGCGAACACAGAAACTCATCGACTCACTCGTCTGCCTTTACAGCCTTCTTGTGTTTATACTATTCTAACTCAAACTATCCCAAAGGCTTTTATAGAAGAGGTAAGCATGCAAAACCAAATCACAAGTTGGAAGCTTAGTGCTGGTGACGTCATGCGACCGTGGTGAAGTTCGTTTATAGCCTAACGTTAGCTTCTTACTTCTGGAGACTGCATTTACGCTTTCAAAATCATAAAAGTTGTGTTCATTTGTGAAGATTATCTTCCTGAACAAAACGCGTAAGTATCATGAACGTTTGTTTGCCACAGAGCTTATTTTCTGCAATAATCCAAAATCCAATGGAAAAAATTCCATTGGCTTTTTGTGGAGGGAACCAGGGCGGAGCTAACTTCCAGGTTGGATTACAAAAATATGTCATCCCTGCTGCACTCTATTTGATCATTCCTTGCTCGACCTGGAAATCGTTCCGCACCATCAACATGAAGACTGTCCCAATGCTTCTATTTCTCCTCTGTGTAGTTGATCGAGGAGCAAGGAGGGATCTCTGAGGAGACATGAGGATACACAAGACCAACTTTCGCAGAAGTCTTTTACCAGACCCACACACTGCATCACAACATCACTGCAGTTTTACATCAAAGTGGACAGACAAATAACAGAACCTACTGAAGACTCCCAAGTTTTAGATTTAATTTGTTATCAGATTTACCATCTAGTTACAAATATATATAATATAATCACGGAGAGGACGAGTGTCTGTACATACATATACTGACATATTTAGGCTACATAATTTACAATTTTAATAATTTCAAATCATTTCTACAAAACATTATAAAATATTCTAATCATAACCCGGGCTTTTGAATAATGCACATACAAAGAGAATATCAATAAACATAGATGCAAAAAAAAATATTGAATTTAAAACTGTTGCTGACATTAGACATAGTTCATGTGCATCCAGTGTCTGAGCAGTGAAGTACATTTACACTTTGTGATATCTGAGCACAGTATAAATACTGCATGCAGAGAATGCTGTGTGCAGATGTTTGTCACAGTTTAAACATATTCAAACATACAGAAAGACACACCACTGCGCAGACGGTGGTAACTGCACCCTTATTAAAAGCTATTTGGACAGGGCTTAGCCTATATGGGCAAATACTACAGAACAAATCTGACTGACAGCTGATCCAGCTGTGTCGCCATGATCAGAAAGGGAAGTTGCTTCAGTTGACGGTTCTGAGGAAAGGATGTACCTTCTTTAAAAACGTGATTCCTCGATTCCTTGATTCCTCTCTCCATATCTTTTCCTTGCATCTCTCCTCTGGTCTTCAGTGGGAGGGACTAAGACTGAAGGAAAATACAAAAGTGGGGGAAACGTATGTACATTTCAGGCAAATGAGAAGCACCCTCTGTGTGACTCTGAAAAACACTGCATTTCATTTGAAAATCCCGGGGGCTGGTTAAGCCTCCTCTGTTTCCTTTTACTGAGTTTCATTTCCAAAGTGTTTAAAAGAAAAATGAGCGAAGCATCAATCATTCAACCAATTTCAATGTAGCCCACCACTTAGTAGACAGAAGCCGCAATTACTGTTCCTTCACGGCCGATCACTGTGCTCTAAACTAGCAGCATCTTTATGCATTTACAATGATCTGAATGCAAAAAGAACTACAAGGAAAAGCACACAAAAGAGCCGAAAAGACCAATTTTATATATATATATGAACAATATCCGATTAACATTAATTAGGGACCTGGTATGAACAGGAGGAATGATTACAGCAGGCAAAAACAATGCAATTTCAATGTTCACATGGGCACCTGACCCTTGTTTTTGTCGAGTTGAAAAGTTGTGACCCTATCCTTGAAAGCAAACAAGCATTATGTGATTTTAGCTCAATCACTGTCGCTGTCCTTTCAGCCCAATGGCCATTGAAACTACATCACCCACAAAGCATAGCGTTTGAATGTCATCACAACAGGAAGAATCACAGGCAGGGCCAAATAACGTTGAGATGAGTGTATAAGCCTGAGCAGGGCAGTGTGGCAGGAAAAAACGACTAGCTACTGTAAATCAGTGTGTCTGTCAGAGAAACGGTTCCCCTTCTGCCAGCGCCCATGGCCGACGCCCAGGAGCAACACGCTCCCAGTAGGAACACATAAACCCGACGGGCGAGGCTTTGTTTCCTCGGTTCTTCCCGGTGGAGCGTTTACCTATGATGGAACGGGCGATGGAGCAGCTCAACGTACAGCTCAACCGGCTGACCCGCTCCCTCCGCCGGGCCAGGACCGTGGAACTCCCGGAAGGTAACGATACAGGATGTTAAAGGCTTCAGCTAAAACAGCGCGAGCTCGCAGCGTAAACAATGGCGTTCACGTGCTAATACAGTCATAGTAAGGTGTCACAGCACCCTTCCCCGGCCTCTGGCACTGTCAGCCACGGTGGTACGCTTCTGTAGCCTGTAGGTACAGTCTGTCTGATAAACCTGGTTTGTTGTCAGTTTGTGACTGTCAGCTTTGGCAGGCTAGCATATAGGAGCAGGCAGTCAGAGGGAGCTTCAGGGTCTGACTTGACAGCAGCAACTGAGGCTAAAGTTTGAAAAATAATAGTTTATGAGGAAGCAGACACCGGCACAGTGTCTTTTCGGTATAGTCTGAAATATGACAAGCACATGTCTGTTAAACGTGTCATATTGTGACTGGTTTAATACCAGGAACTGGAGATATTTGGCTATTAGGAATAAATGTGCCACTGAAATGGATGAAAGATTTTTATAAACTTATGGTAAGGCATGTTAGTTTGTGAAAGATCAGTGTTTTTCAATTATTATATCGTAACATCTTACATATAGCTATGCTTATTCATTTACTGATGTTGTGAACATATCATACAAAAACAGTTTCATCCCATGTTTGCTACAAATATTCCTCAATGTATTTGATTTTTTTGTGTATACATTAACGTTAGAAACTATCTTTTAGCTTAACAGCAGGAGTAATGGGAAAACAGAACTCAGAGGACCCTCTTTGGCCCCACCACCTCCTCCACCACAGTACTTTACTCTACCTCAGTTTCTTCACTATCTTATTTCTAACAATCAAACAACAACAACAAACTTCAATCAATCACTATATCAATTCCAAAACTTACTGGCCTCCTTACCCTCAGTTTCTGAGACCTTAGCAACAGAGCCAGAATACACATACAGTAGCCTAGCACTCGCCATAGCACATGACACTGATCTGCTGCCTATAGGCTTTATAAGAACTGCAGTCCAGTGGCAATGACAATGAAAATGGTGTGTTCATGGATTAAAAAAATATATGTTTAAACATCATTTTAAAAAATGCTTTAAGAACACTCAGTAACTAATACACTATATCTTTGGTTCCATCTAATGGCAGCTTGCAGCAAGTGCAGTTTAGAAAGCCACAGTCCTGCTTCACTTCCAGACCAGATTTTCTTACATCAGGCTTTCTGAAACACTGAGACCTCATGCTGGGGGTTTCTGTCACTGTTCTAGGCTTTATGGGCATCTACTGCTGTACTTGCAATTCAAATTTCAAGGGTTCATTTTTAACAGAGATATTACAGCTTAAAATTGAACAACTACTACGTATCCCAGGAGTCTTTAGTGTAAACCATCTGTGAGAACCTGCTGTAAATGTCCTGAATGAAAAAATAACTGTAAAATAGTTAAGCTTTTGACTCTGTGACATTTTGGTAGTCATATATCTGTTGCATCTTGCACAGGTTTTGATGGATATGAATAAAATACAGTAAGGATGCAACTAATGATTATTTTCATTATTGATGAATCTTCTGATTATTTTCTCAATGAATCATTTGTTCTATAAAATGCCAGATCATATTGAAAAATGACCATCCCAATTTCCTAAAGCCCAGGTGATGTCTTCAGGTGTGTGACCAACCCGAAAACCCAAAGATATATATCAAAGAAATGCTGCAAATCCATAGAATGTTTGGTGTTGATTGAAAAATGTCGATCAATTTTCTTTCTTTCTTTCTTTCTTTCTTTCTTTCTTTCTGAAATACAGAAAGAGGTTCAGTGTAAAAAAAATGGAAGTAGCAGTTAGATAAAAAAGTCCACTTACTAGCTTGTTCTAGTGGTTCTGGAGAAAACAGTCTCCATGACCATTCTGCTGATGAAGACACTCGGAATCCAATGTGAAACCGTAGGGACAGTGTCTGAAACCCACTGAAGAAGAATACATCTCCTTGCACTAAAAAGAAGCACCTTAAGCCGCTTCAGTGAAGAGGGGCTGAGGTTCAATGCTGCTGATTGTATCCCAAGAATGCAGAAAATAGGTTCAAGGGCCAGTTTTATCTTAAATATACTATTTATTTCTACAGTACAGTAATATACAGAATTTTGAAGACAAAGGATTAAACTGGAAGTTTTGTCTGATTTTTTTTCTTCCTCTTCGGTTTCTCCCTCCACAGACAATGAGACTGCAGTGTACACACTCATGCCAATGGTCATGGCTGACCAGCACAGGTAATCAAACCAGACTGTACAACATAAGAAGTGTATTGGTTCTGGCACACTGTGATCTCAGTGCTTGAGGTAGAATGCATGTATGGTGGTGGTATGTTTCCCTGCTTTTACCAGTAGTAACAAGTCTCATCGCGTTTTTACTTTCTTCTGCTGTTACCACTGCAGAGGTAAAATGAATATGTGTGTTGTTTTCTCTCCTTGTTCCATCCTGTCTAAAAGGTCAGTGTCAGAGTTGCTGCTCAACTCCAAGTTTGATGTGAACTACGCCTTTGGACGGGTGAAGAGAAGTCTGCTGCACATCGCTGCCAAGTAAGACATTGTTCCCCCTACCCCTTTGAACAATAGAAATGGTCCACCAGTGACTACATTGATATTTTTGCTTATTGTGATGCCATTTCTTGGAGTATCTTCAAATAATTCAATAACTAAAATCTATACAACCTAAGCTAAAAGGTTATTTAAGCCAATAAACCATAATAATTGAAAAATTAAAACCGCCACTGTGCGTTGTCGCCATGTTTTGCATTGCACGTAATATAACTTAATGATGTCATCAACTTGCGACACAAGCATACAACCTGATGATGCGAAAGACGTCAGCCTTAGCTTTCAGCTGCAAAAAGAATGAATGCTCTAGCTATTATGGTTTTTATTGTAGAGCAATTTAAACAGGATTATGCAAACAGCAACCTCCCACAGCCAGTTCAGGGCTGCCTGAGGGAGCTCTGTTTTCAGAGGGTCAAGAGTAAGCCCACCCTTGAATTCTGCCAGGATTCATGCCAAACTAGGCTTGAATTAATTATTATTATCCGTTGCATAGTTTGTCCAGCAGAGACATTTTGCAGTGGATTTTTCAACTGCAAAATGTATATAATGATGTATATCATTATTACATTTTTTTAAATTCCCAAATATTATTATGTGTATCAGCCTCAAAAATCAGTTGGGCTATAAGTCATGGGGGGTGCAGAGGGTGGGGGCCGTATTTGTGATAATCATGTGGTTGTGGTGTGTTGAAGCTGGACATCCAAACATCTTGCCACAATGCTTCTGCTTTGAAAGGTGGATACTGTGTTGAGTAGTTTCCTTAAGTAAAGTAATTGTAATTTTCAAGGCCGATATGGATTGCAGAATATTGGAAATATCCCTCTCCTCCTGATGTCATCAAAGTGAAAATGATTATTATTCTACGTAAAGCAGACACACACACACACACACACACACACACACTCTGAATTCTTCATATTGCCCAGGCTTATATTCCATGATGTTGAGTCAAGCTCATCAATAATTGAAGGGTGAGTTCAAATTGTGAAAAACATAGGATCAATAATTGGGGTGTAGGCTATTTTTTGGGTAGTGCCCTTAGTAGTTCCAATGAAACTGTCTCCGGCGAGGTCTGTGGATTCTTCAAAGTAACACTGTTTGTGGAAAGAGATGTCGCTGTTGAATTCCTGAAATATCATTTTTCAGTGCTAGATACTGCTAGAAGGAAGTGAGAAAGTAAATGTGCGCTGAACATGTTAGATACTTTGTTTGAAAGCCATGCTAAATGAAAACTGTTTCTTTGTTACTGACACTGTCACATGCTGAGCAGAGGTGATTTTGTGTGCATGCAGGACATTTGTCTTGTCTCCTGCTCTGACACTAAGCTGCTTTGTGTTCTCACTGTCCAGCTGTGGGTCTGTGGAGTGTCTGGTTCTGCTGCTGAAGAGAGGAGCCAACCCAAACTACCAGGACATCTCCGGCTGTACCCCTCTGCACCTCGCTGCTAGGAACGGGTATGAGCCTCATACTACATTTAATCTCTGTTTACATGTTGGTGTTGTGTTCATTGAGTTCACTTTTGGACATCCCAAGAATGTGGGTCGCGACCTCCATGTGCATGTGCATGTTCGTCCTGCTCCACAGGATACCTTTCACTCTGTTCTAGAAATGCTGCCAGAGGGATGAGTGGATCAAAAGATTTTTTTTGTCCTGAATGAGACCCCTTACTGATTATTCCAGTGATTACGTACCATCCCAGACAACCTCCAACCAGTGTGGAGGTTGGCTGGGAGTTGCATTCTCTGTAATCTGAGATCTTCCAGCCATTGAGTGGCTGGCTGGACACAAGTAAAAATAAATTATATCAGCTGGGCCAGGCTAACAGATACATTTAAGACACAACATAACATGTTAACCATCCACAAAACAAGAAGACATCTTTCCTGTATTTCTGCTGCTTGATGCTACTGTCATCTTACTCCAGGGTGCTGCCAGTCAGAATCCTCAGCTATTGTGGCCTACGATATTACTGTTAGCTCCTTCCCATGCCTCTTACTGTAGTTTCAACATTCAGGCTGCCATGCTTTTCTCCTAACTAGCACAGATTAACTAACCAATTTATGTTAAAATAAATCCTGAAATTCTCCTTCAAAATTGGTTGCTTTGCTTAAATGGCTACACAATAAAGAACTAGTAAAGAACTAAGCTGACTCCACTCAAGCCTCAACTCAAGACCACAGACTGTGTCACACACTGAAACCTACATCTGGAACCAAATGTAGCTCATCAAGCTGTTGACTTTAGTGAGAATATAACTGGGTGGATCCATCACTCTGATGTCTCTTTTGAAATGCCTGCTTATTAGACTTGTAGATGTTATTTGCATGCAGTCACTTGTAGTCAGTCTACTTATAAGATAGCCATGGCTGTTAGAAGTGTGAAATGGCGTGAAGCAGAGTGACTGTGTGTGTGATGATACTAAACACTTTCTCCACTGTTGCCTCAGACAGAAGAAGTGTATGGGCAAACTATTGGAATATAATGCTGATGTCAACATCTGCAACAATGAGGGACTGACTGCTGTGAGTTGACTATAAACCTCTGGCTGTGGTTCATGTTATATTGATTGTCTTAATCATTGTAATCATTGATAATCAAATCATTATCTGTGTGGCTTGTGGTTAATTAACTGCTGTAGTCAGGATAGTGACTGTGAACCTCTGCTGCAGATCCACTGGTTGGCAGTGAATGGGCGGACGGAGCTCCTCCATGATCTGGTCCAGCATGTGTCCAACGTGGATGTGGAGGATGCCATGGGACAGACAGCTCTACATGTGGCCTGTCAGAATGGACACAAAACTGTGAGCCACTTCCAAAATATCTCTTTAATTGAACAATGATGTGTTTTTTTTTAGCCCTGCTAGTTAGAGCATTAGACCCAAAGCCTGGTGACAGATGTTGGTCTGTGGCTTGGTTCAAGCCACTTTAGTCCAGGTGGGTGTTAGGAGCAGCATGGCTTCCAGGGGCTGCTTGTTAAGACCAGTTCAGACCAAAGATTCACAACAGGACCAGTTGAAACTTGCAACTACTTGCAAAGCACCAGTCTGCAACGTCCTGAACCTGCCAGTTTACACCAATGCGACTAGACAAGGCAGTTTATCGTTTCCATAGCAACGACTCTCTGTACTTCCATTCTAACTGCCGACTTTTCAAGCTTTTTTGTAGCTGGATATAATTTGTAGCTTCTTAAAACATGAATGAGGATAGTGAGAGTGAGTTACTTGTTACAGTTGCATTTCTAGTGTTGATGAAACGGCGAAAACATAAAAAAACGGCGGCATCAGCCGGCTTGAGTTGAGTTGAGCGGGGCCAGTTCACACCGCTGCAACTTTCCCCTGCAACGTTCTAAAACGGTTTCGTCTCGTCGCAAATCTTTGGTCTGAACTGGCCTTTAGGCTTTTAGGCCTTTATGGCCTGTAGTTTGAGGGCAGTAAATGTAACATTGTACCAGAAGTGCAAACAGTTGTTGACTGGCTGCAGAGCCCCTGTAAGGTCACTGTGGGAAATGTATTTCGTAACTTCTCTTTGATCCATATTTCCTGGGGAGCTCTGACATCAGCCATAGCCACTGGGTGTGAACACAGCAGGCATAACCAGTGGCTGGTATGCCTGGTTGTGGAGCTGGAGCACAACTTGGCTATGGCTGTAGCTGTGATTGTGACTGGCTGACTACTCTTAACAGCACCTAAGACAGTAAAATTGACCAAGACAGTATTGTAAAGCCAGACACTGAGCCAGGATTTGAACCTGATACTTCTATCAGATGTGACGTGTGTGTTCAGGAATAGCTTCACCACAATGCTTAGCCAACACATCCTTGTCAGTTCACTGCACCAGCAGAGGCCCTGCATGCAGTTAGTGTTATACCCATTAAATACATACAGTATGTGTCACAGTGTTGTAATGATGCAGCCTTGTGGTTGAGTTACCCGCTGTGACCATAGCATCAGCCAGCCGCAGCAGAGGGCGCACCCAGTGGCACTGTGCTCACAGCTAGTGGATGGAGCTACTGTCTGTCCAAGCTTGGCCGTCCTCTGGAAATATGGATAAAAACCCAGAATTATCCTTTAAGAGCGATTCCCTCATTTCATAATCTTTTATCCTATTGATAATTTAGCCATTACATAACGAGAATGTATGTGTATTATAGATATGTTAAAATCTATTTATAATTTTGTCATCATGATTGACCATACTGTCATTTTACCATGTTGGTCTATTCTGTACACACGACATCTATTTCCTGTCTGTCTGTCCGTCCTGGGAGAGGGATCCCTCCTCTGCTGCTCTTCCTTCCATTTTTCCCCGTTAAAGGTTTTTTTGGGGAGTTTTTCCTCATTTGAATTGAGGGTCTAACAACAGAGGGTGTTGTATGCAGTACAGATTGTAAAGCACCTTGAGACAAATTTGTGATTTGTGATATTGGGCTGTATAAATCAAATTGACTTGACTTGACTTCAGAATGTAGACACCAAAATCATTTATGTGAATCTTGAAATCATTATTAAAATGATTGTCTTGAGTGTTTTTTCTTGTTGTCCAGTATGTCAGTAAAATATTTCCCAGTACGTGATATGATGTGCTGTGTCTGCTCAGACGGTGTTGTGTCTTCTGGACAGTGGAGCTGACATCAACCGGCCAAACGTCTCCGGAGCCACGCCTCTTTACTTTGCCTGCAGGTGATGTCATCAGTGATGTCATTGTAATGCTGGTCTCACCTCACCTTTTTTACACTCCCTCTGAACTGTTTAGGAGTAGAGATGCTGTCAGACTCTTCGTTCATTTAGGAAATGGCTTAACCAACAGGAGTTGGCTTTTCACAGTTATTAATTCACCTGTCAGAACATATAACATTGCATATCTGAGTGCCAGTATTTGACAGTCCATTACTGCAGTTGTATTGAACCTTGTCTTGTGTTATTCTGTAGCCATGGCCAAAGAGACACAGCACAGATCCTGCTCTCTCGAGGTGCCAAATACCTCGCTGACAAGAATGGAGTCACTCCTCTGGATCTCTGTGTGCAGGTGAGTTTTTTTTTTAGTTTTTTTTTACTTTGGACTGTTTTTTTATATAAAGAGTCGGTCTAGACCTGCTCTATATGAAAAAGTGCCCCGAGATAACTTTGTTATGATATGACTCTATATAAATAAAACTGAATTGAATTGAATTTCCTCTTAGTGTTGTGTTGTTCAGTTTCTGTTGAGCTCCTGTGCTTACTGTCCTCGCTGTGTGTGTTCAGGGTGGATATGGGGAAACCTCTGAGATCCTCATCCAGCATCACAGCAGACTGTTCCAGACCCTCATCCAGATGACACAGAATGATGATATTAAAGAGAACATGGTATGACCAGTTTGTCTCTGCATTCATTGATAAGCCCTGTTTATACACTTCTGTTGACGTGTGTGTGGTGTATGTGTGTAGCTCAGGCAGGTTCTGGAGCACGTCTCTCAGCAGAGTGACAGTCATTACCAGAGGATCTTGACCAGTCTTGCTGAAGTGGCTACCACCAATGGACACAAGCTTCTCAGGTACAATTGTACATACTTCATTCACATATTTGCTCTCTTTTTCGTATTTGTTTTGTGTTGCATATATATTGATCTTGTTATACAAACATTTTTTAGCCATTATTGTAACAAAAAAATTGCCCTGTTCTAGTTTTCAAGGTTTTATAGGTAGGAACATTCTGGGAAAATTCTGGGAAACACATGTATTCACTTTGTTGATATCAGTCTCATGACTCATGTTTCAAGTATAAATCTGGAGTCAGGATGTGGTTAGCCTAGCCTAGCATAAAGACTGGCAGCAGCGGGAAACAGCTAGCCTGGCTCTGTCCAAAGTTCAGAGTTCAAAGTTCACTAACACGTCTCATTTCTTGAACCCATACACAAACAGAAATGTAAAAACAACAATGTGTGGTTTCCATCATCTTATTCCATCATGCCAGTACAGATTATAGATTATTGAACAGTTGTGCCTCCTGCTCCTCCATCATATGTCATTGGTTTAGTTTGGAATGAGCTTCCCCCATAACCAATCATGATTCACCCCAATAGCTAATATTTAAAAGGAAATATAGCCACAGTTTCAGATGCGCATTAAAAAGCAAGCTTTAAAAAAATCTGAGACTCAATGAGACTTTAATTTGTTTAAATGTGACACTTTTAAGGTCTCCAACAAAAAAGGCAGTTTTGTTTTGCTGCCGCCATGTTTCTGTCCCTCCTGGAAACTCCCTCACGTCACCTAAAGTTCTCCCACGTGGGTCAAGCATGCGCAGAAATAATATATTTATTCCAACCAGAGAGAAACGATTGGATTAAGCGTTCACATGGTTATTAGACCTCAACCTTCCTCAAAATTCCTTCCGGTTGGCTGGATGAGGCCAGTCTCTTGTGATTGAGGGGGTTACGTGAGGCATTTTTATTCTGATTGGGCTATTATTCTGATTATTAGTGGAATATTAGGGTCCATGTAAACACAGCTAATGATGACTGATGGACTGAAGGGAGCAGTTTTCCCTCTTTAGATTTTTCTCAGAAGTTGTCTTCATGATAGACAGATAAACAGTGTGACAGTCAGCATCTCATAGGAAAGCTTCCAAACATCAACCCTGAGAGGAAACAGAGGACCAAAGATGTTTAAAGATGTTCTGACAACATCAGCATTCCTTGTTTTATTCAGTTAAATCAGAGCAATCAGTGCTACTCTCCTTCACTGACTGCAGACACATAGAAAGAATCACACACAGCGACATCTCAATATTATGTCTACCTATATTGCAGCTGTCTTATCTGTGTCACTGTGTTTCATTGTGTGTAGCTGCATTACAAATCGATTGCTGAGTAGTGCTTACATGTGTTTGACTGTCCCTCCTTTCCCCTCTGTCCCTCCTCAGCCTGTCCAGCAGTTATGAGGCTCAGATGAAGAGTCTGCTGAGAATCATTCGTATTTTCTGCAATGTGTTCCGCCTGGGGCCATCATCGCCCAACAACGGCAACGACATGGGCTACAATGGCAACAAGACGGCCCGTAGCCAGGTCTTTAAGGTTAGTAGGAGGTGTTGTGTGTTCTGTGTTCTTTGCAGATGAGATTACAATGCCCACAAAAATCCATTTTTTTATTCAAACCAAATTATTTATCAAAACTGATAATCACCAGTTCATGATGAATCATGATTGGGTTAATGCTTAATTCTGTATGAGAAAAGAATGCACATCCAAAAAACAAAAATATATATATAAAAAAAAAAAGTCTGCACCCTGTTTTTTGCTCCATAAGACAGCACAAACCGACATGGTATTTCATACATATATCTCAAAACTATGGCAATAGGCAGTCCTACGTACGTACGCGTATTCATATATCAACCACAGGTGACAACAACTGAGAAGTAAAACAACACGATAAACAGTCAGACAAAACCCCAGTGTGAATGTGAAAAAAAAAGAAAAAATGAAATGATAATAATGAATGTACATGTGGACTGACTCCTGTTGGGGAAAACAGTGTTCCTTAAAAACAAGAATTGCAAAACATAGGGGTTTGTGCATTAGTGCAAATACTGATCATATTTGCACTAAAGATCCAGTTAACATTAATACGGATAAACAGAATCTTTCTACAGACAAATATACTGGTAAAGAGCACACCTACAAGAAGAGGCTGTCTACATCAACTGGACCAATATGTCAACCAAGATTGGTTTATTATGAATATATCAGTATATATATATATATACTGTATATATACTGTATATATATATATACTGTATATATACTGTGTGTGTGTGTATGTATATATATATGTATATATATATATATATATACATACTGTATATATATATATATATACTGTTAGCCATATATCCTCACTATGCCTCTCTCTCTCCTGCTATATCTCTCTTCTTTCTCTTTCTCTCTCTCTCTTTCTCTCTCTCTCTCTGCTCTCTCTTTCTGCTCTCTCTTTCCTTTCTCTCTCTCTATATATGCCTGTATATATATATACTGTGTATATATATACTGTATATATACTGTATACATATATATATATGTATATGTATATGTATATATATATGTATATATATATATGTATATATATATATGTATATATATATGTATATATATATGTTGGCCAATAAGTAACAGGAATTGTCAGTACAGAAATATTGAAATAGTTTAGGAGGAGTTGATTTTGTCCACCAGAGAGTTTTTGTTTGAACTGTAAAGTTTCCGCTCACTACATATCTTGGTCACTAAA